>OZ038401.1:608357-838357 GCA_964036045.1 Eutreptiella sp. 'Long Island Sound 2002'
AGCCTCAATGGCATTCATAACCGACAGTAACCGCCCCCAACAGCTTTGGCAACCCCCTCCAACCGCCTGCCTAACCGCCTCTGAGGCCCCTTCCCTTCCGAATGCGTCCCTGGGGCCGCGGGTCGCAGGGGGGGGGGGGGGCACAAAGTCCGTGTACGACGACCCTCTGAGGGGGGGTCCCCAGTGGAGTGGGGGACGCCGTGTACCCGACCCCCTCCTCAACACCCACACCCACTGCGTACCCCCGGACCGGCCCCTCTACCCCCCCCCCCCCTCCCCTCGGCCTCAGGTGCTGCCGTCACGGGGCCATGGTCACGGGTGGGGGTTGTTGCCCGTCCTTCTCAAACCGGTTTGCGCCGTGCCACTCCAACCCCCTTCCCACACGTCACGTGCGGCTGCTGTGCCCCCCCCAACGCCAGCAGAGGCTTCATATTGGGTCATCCCCAAGACCGTGACGCTCGGGGGCACCACATCTGATGAGGGGGCGCGGGGGTTGCGGACCACCGAGGGGCAGGCGGGCTTTCAATTGGAAAGGGGGGGGTTCGATACAGCCCCCTGGCTAGACCCCCCCCCTCCCCCAAAAAGGGCTCTATTGACGGCCCCCCCAACTTCCTACCGAGACTGACCCCCTGGGCCTCGGAGGTGACCGAGACCCAAAAATCGGCAAAAAATGAAAATGGGATTTATGGAATCAGCGCGTCGAGGGGGTTCAGAAAAGTCATCAGTTGCCATGGATTCGGTGAAAAAAAAAAATTCGACCATTTCCAATGCTCAAAAAATTTTTTCGCCATCTTCGGCGCCAGAGTTCATAATAACTGATCAATGGTGCCTGTCAATTGAGCCCTTTTCCCAGACCGCCCCCCCCCCCCCACTTTTGGGGGGCTCTATTGACCCCAGTTGAAAGCCCTACTGCCCGAGTGTGCGGGGCGGGCGGTGCTCGAGGGCACAGGGCACGGGACGCAGAGCACAGGGACCGGACCTCGGGCTTGCCACTGACCCAGTCCTCGCGCACCGGGATGTACTCCAGTTTGATCTTGGCGCCGATGTCCTCGAGGGTGGGGGTGTAGCCCTCGTGCGGGTTCGGGACGTCGATGGGCACCTGCAACACAGGGCAGTGGGTGTGGAGGGGGGTGAGACCTAATCAAATTGAGAGGATTGAAAAGTAGAAAAACAGACGTGCAGTACAGCAGGACTGCAGATTGAGGCAATGCACTCCACAGAAAGGCATACGTGCATCTTTATTCTCTATGCCGGGCCTGGTTGAACCTCAAGACACGCTCTGTGTCTGAAACAGAATGACAGGTGTATCATGTCCGACTACGTCTGGTCAGACAATCACTTACAGTCAGGCTATCAGGTAGACAACAGCAGATGTGATACAGTGTGCAATTCAGTACATGTAATGTGTGTCTGGGAACATGAGAGTCAGAACAGAGAAGTGTTGAACAATTCAGTAATAGAGGCGTTCATGAGATCGGGAAACAAAGTGTGTGTGGGGGGGGGGGGGGGGGGGGGCGATCACACACGTACGCAGTGCGTGCGGCGGGAGATGATGGCGTGACACGGACGGGGGGGGGGGGGGGCGCTGGGGATGTGACCGGGGGGCGGGGCTCGGCGGTGCAGTGCAGTGGTGTGCCCGGCGGGGGGCTACCTCAGCCTCCCCCCCCCCATAATGAGACGGTGGAGGGCACCCCCAGCGGGTGCAGGGTCTGCGCGGGGGAGGAGGGGCCTGCGCGATCCCTCTGCGGGGGTGACATGACGATGGGCCCTTAGGCAAAGGAACAGGGGCCCCTGGTGGGGGGGGGGGGCAGGGGAACAGCGTTTCGGGCAACATACCACCCCCCGCCAGAACATTCCCTCCCCCCCCCCAACACACACACGATGCGGACACGCCAACACCCGACGACCGCCCTGCGGATGGCATGACACACACACACACACACACACACACACACACACACACCACACACACACACACACACACACACACACACACACACACACACACACACACACACACACACACAAACACCCCCCACCCCACACACACAATGAGAACCGCAAACAAGAGCAGAGCAAGAAAAGCGGTGAAAGAAGATTCCTCAGGAGCCGCAGGGCAGCCCTGGACGTCTTTCGGTCTGTTGATAGAAGATGAGCATGTGCAGTTCTGGACAGTGGGTTCGGTGTGATGCAGATTGGTCCCTGTGCCCTCACCTGAGTCACCGAAAAGTTCTGCACCAATCAACAGACCAAGTTGAATCCATGGAGGAGTTCGTGTTCTTGACAGCCCAAACACACACACACACACACCCATACCCCTTGGGACCCCCCCCCCTCCCACACCTGCACAACCCCCCAAGCCCCACCGACACCCGCTGCAGGGGGGATGCACTTCCGTGGTCTCCAGGCGTCACACACCGTCACGCGTGGTCAAGGGCTGGGACCAGAACCGCTGCACATGGACGAGAGGCGCACCGGCCACACTGGCAGAGGCCTCTCGGGCGTCAGACAATCCCGAGGAAGGGGAGTGTGCCTGCGCACCGACTCAGCGGGACACTGTTCGTGCCGCTGGGGAAGAGGGAGGCTGCAGCCCTTGTGGGCGGCCTTCGCAGAGTCACGCGCGGGGGGGGGGGGGGGGGCTTATCAAAAGCGGTCAGCAACAGCGCGGCGGGTGTGCAGACCACCGCTGATGGTACAAAGGCATGGGTTTGCTTGAAGGGGAGGGCGCTCTGGGGGCAAACTCAGAGCGGTTACAAAACGGTTGGGGCGCGCTGTAAAATCGGTTGGGGGGGCAGTCACTGGCGGTTGGAAACGCGGGTGGGGGGGTTATTGGGGTTGCGTACGTGCCTTCGGGTAGAGCTGAAGGAGGAGCGTTCGGGGGGCACCCCTCCTCCGTTCAAGCAAAGCCCTGTACGAAGGGGATGTGGGGGGGGGGGATGGACGGGGATGACCGGGAGTGGCCCTCGGTGTAATGGGGGATGTTGGTGAGTGCGTGTGTGAGGGTGTGAGGGGGGGGGGGGGGGCGCTAAGGGGGGGGGGGCGTGGGCAGGGGCATACCTCCTCCGTCTCCGTGACGCGGAACCACTTCACTTCGCTGGGCCCCTCAACGCCCCCGCTGTAGATGCCGGACATGGTCAGGGGGCTGCCCTCGGTTGGGGAGCCGTCGATGCTGAGCTGCTCCACCCTTGGGATGCCATGGGGGCGGAGATGTCACAGACCATACTGTGGAAGTCCCCGTCCAGGTACGCCAGCACCTCCACCTGGTGGACGACGAAGGGGGGGGGGAGGGGCTGCGGGGGGGCAGGGATGTATCAGAAGGGGGGGAGAGGGGGTTCAGCTGGGAGCCCCCCTCCTCCGAGGGTCCCATTATGGTCCCCGCCGAAGGCGGACCAACAAATTTTAAAGCGTAAATCCTCTTGGCACCGAAGGCGCCGAAGCAAAATATTGGCTGTCAGCCTCAAACATTGGAGGAGGGGGGGGAGGGGGGGAGGTCCAAGGGGAGGGAGGTAGGGGGCGTCAGGGGAGTCACCCCCCTCCTCCTGCGGTGTACAGCCGTTCTAACACATCACTTGGGGGGGGGGGGGGGGCGGAGGTTGAAGCATTGGGCCCAGTCATCCGGCCGCCTCACACTACGCACTGCCCGGTTGAAGAAAACTCCTCAGGAACTGCAGGGCAGTCCTGGACGTCCTTCGGTCTGGCAAAAAGGGTACATTGCATGTGTCACGGTGTTCATGTGGGCAGATGTCCACCCCACGGACCCTTCCTTCAGACCTCAGATAATCCACGGCGGACTTTGTGTCCTACATCGCCCAGGCCACGCACACACATCGGCACGTGATTTCAGGAGGTGTATGTCGCAACACCACGTCGGTGTGTATCCTTCAGGCCGCAGCTGTGGTGGAATGATGGTGTCGGTGTATTTCTGTCCGTCCCATTTTGCGTTGGTGTGGTGCCAGCGGACCAGCTTCCTGCAGACATCGTGCTGTGCGCACGGCTGGTGGTGGGCTATGGCATACACCGCGTGCACAGTGTTTGCTGCCCCCCATAGTGATGCCGAATACACAGGGCGCACTGCTTTGTGCACATGCACACACACAGCAAGGTCAGAGCAGTAGCAGGCGCCAATGCCGGTGATGTATGTGTGTCTGTCATCCAGGGCTCCTTTTAAGGGGGGGGGGGTCCAGCGGGGTGGGTGGGTGGGTCTGGCTGGACCCCCCGCCCCCGGGTTGCCGAGTTTTTAGAGGTGCCGAAATGAATTTTTGGTGACATCGCAAGACCCAACATGAAAAAACAGATCACCAGCAAACAACAATTGCCATAACCCCCCCCCCCCCCCATTTAGAAGGACCCAGTCGTTAATTTCGGGCAGCACGGTGCAAAATATCCCGGGGGTCGTTGTAACTGGAGGGGTCGTTCTATTCCTCATGCATGTGCCATTTTGAGCAGGGCAGAGGGCAGGCCTACACTGTCCATGTGTCTCACTCTTTGCCTGGGGTTTGGGTCTGAGAAGGGGTCGGTTTATTTGGTTGGCATGCTCCGGGAAACACAGGGGGTCGTTGTATACGGGGGGTTCATTCTAGTGGGGGGGGTCCTTCTAAACGGGGGGGGGGGTTTACTGAATTCCACAATCGGGCCTCCAAGCCTGTTTCGAAAGTCCCTAAAGGCAAAAAGGCCGCAGCTTTGGCCATGGCATGCAATGGCATCTCCCAAAAAGGATGCGGATGTGCCGCGATTGGAGACCTCCAAGTGTCAGGCTTCCTCCATTTCATGAACATAGATGCCACAGCCGTAGTACAGGGACCCAAACTCCAACAAACAAACAGAGGCAACAACTGCAGACCAAGGAATGGAGTACAGAGTATTGGGTTTGCTGTTTGTTCTGTGTTGTCTAAGTCGCATGCACATGCTTCTTGGTTCCGATGGTTCGCATGGCGGCCATCCCTGTGCACCTGCACGCCTTCTTTGGCATTTTAGTGCCCTGGAGGGCCTGTGTGGCGAGTCCATGCCCTTGGCAGTCGAACGCAGCGACAAGGACGGCGGGTACAGGGATCAGGTACGCCCAAGGCGCCCAAGCAAAATTTTGGCCCAATCTGTTAAGGAGGGGTGTGGTGGGTAGGCGGTGTTGGACCCCGGGACCCCCCCCCCCCCCCGTGGGTTGCCCAGTTGTTAAAAGGAGCTCTGCTGTTATCATGGCTGCCACCGGCTCAGCACCACACAGCCAGTGGATCAGCGCACACACCCACGCATTGCAACCCCCCCCCCCCCCCGCCCCACACACGATTGTCAACAAACAGACGAGCACAACGCAAAGTCCGAGTGTGAATCTCCTCGTCAGTTGGCCATCAGTTGGCCGTCAGTTGGCCCGCCCCCCACAGACACACACATACGGAGCAGCAAGCGGAAGCACAAGTGAGTGGCTTGGACTTGGTGTTGATTGGGGACCCCCGCGGGCAGACGCTCGGGAGATGCCGTTGCATCACCGTCGGATGGCCCCTCCCATCGCACACCCACACAAACACGTGCGGTGAGCGTGCGGGGGGCTGGAGGCGCGGCGGGGGGGCGTGGACGATGGGGGCGGGGGGGGGGCGGGGGGAGGGGCGCGCCCTCAGGACGGCGGACCTGGAGGCAGCAGCCCACGTCCTCCGTCGTGGGCAGGTACTGCAGCTTGTTCTCGTCGTGGATCAGGTCGAAGCGGTTGGGCTCAGTGCTGCGGTGCCACCGGATGTGGAGGATGGTCTCCTGCGCCTCGTCGTCGCTGTGGGCGATGCTGCTGGGCACGACCTTGTACACGTTGCACATGCCCTCCGAGAACTTGGAGGCCATCTTGTTGTGGTCCGACACCTCAACATCAGGCGGCAGGGGCAGTGACAGGGGCACCGGGTGCAGGCAACGGCCGTGGGAGGGCGACCCACGGCGGGTGGAGAGTAACCGATGGCGGTTGGGGGGTAACCGACGGCGGTTGGGGGGTAAGCGACGGCGGTTGGAGGGTAAGCGACGGCGTTTGAGGGTAACCGACGGCGGTTGGAGGGTAACCGACGGCGGTCGGAGGGTAACCGACGGCGGGTGGAGAGTAACCGATGGCGGTTGGGGGGTAACCGACGGCGGTTGGGGGGTAACCGACGGCGGTTGGAGGGTAAGCGCCGGCGTTTGGAGGGTAACCGACGGCGGTTGGAGGGTAACCGATGGCGGTTGGAGGGTAACCGACGGCGGTTGGAGGGCAAGCGCCGGCGGTTGGAGGGTAACCGACGGCGGTTGGAGGGTAAGCGCCGGCGGCTGGAGGGCAAGCGCCGGCGGTTGGAGGGGGGTAACTGACGGCGGTTGGAAGTGAATAGGGCGGGTGAGGCTGATGCTGAGTGGCAGGCGGACCTTCTCGACCCCATCGACCAAGTACCGGTACTCGTAATCGCCGGCGGGCAGGTACAGTGTGGTCTGGAAGTACACGCCGGTCTCGGGGTCGTCGCAGCGCTGCAGCGGGATGGGCTGCTTCCACTTGTTCATGGACCCCACCACAAAGACCTCCGAGGCCTCGCCCGACACTTTGAAGGCCACGGGGAAGATGTACGTGGAGAAGAAGATGTTCTTCTTCCGGACCTTGAGCTCCCGCATGTCCTGGGGCATGCGGGGGGGGACTGTGCAGTGCTGTGGAGCTTTGGGGGCTGGGGGTGGGGGGGATTGACTGGAGGTCTCGGAGGGCGGGTGCCGGTGTGAGACGTGTGGGGGAGGTTTGGCACAAGGCACTTCCAAAAAATTCCCAAAAAAATTTCCGAAAAAATGTCAAAAAGATTTCCGAAAAAACACGCGCGCGCGCACCCCCCCCCCCCACAGGGCGTCACACACCTGCAGGCACACGTGCAACGTCACCGTCTCGCCCTCCACCAGCGGCTGCCCCGTGGGCTCCACGGAGATGTGGTGGGGGCCACAGGCTGCGGTCCACGGCCTGCTCCTGCTGCCGCAGCAGCAGGAACTGGGCGGCCTGCTCCTCCACGTCGGCCTCCAGGTTGTGGTCCGGGAGGAAGCCCTCCATCATGCAGAACGCCATTTCCAAAACATTTCCCAAAAATTTCGAAAAAAAATTCAACAAAAATTTCAAAAAAAAATTTCAAAAAAAAGTCAAAAAAATTTCCAAAACATTTCCCAAAAATTTCCAAAAAATTTTCAAAAATTTCCAAAAAAAATCCAAAAAAAATTTCAAAAAATTTTCCAAAAATGTGGGGGGGGGTATTGAGGGGACGAGGGGCTGAGGCGCCCCATTTGTGCCTCTGAAGGGGGGAACTAGGGATGTTCAGTGGTGTGGAGGGCCCTCAAGGGGGATGCAGGGGGCTGGCGTGGGGGATACATGAGGATCCTGCGGCAGGGCCTGAGGGGGAGGGAGGGGGAGGCTGCGTGGGGGTTGTGGGCGGCTGGCGTGCGCCCTCAGGGGCCCTCTGCAGTCCCCCCCCCCTCCCCAGCCCCCAGGGGATGCATTGGAAGGCCGCAGTCGGTCGGGTGTGGAATCACCACTGTCGCTCCAGCCGCGCCTGCCCCAAGGCCTTCCTTGCGTATTCAGTCTTGCATTGGACGAGGGGGGGAGGTACCCCCCCCCCCCGCTCCAGGGCGCCCAGCCTATGCCCAGCCACTGTCCCCCTGACGCCAAGTGCCAGCCTCACCGGCGTTTGTAACCGACAGTAACCGCCCCCAACCGCTTTGGCAACCTCCTCCAACCGCCTGCCTAACCGCCTCTGGGGCCGCCTCTGAGGTCCTTCTAATGCACCCCTGCCCCCTTCCCAACCACAGCCCTCCATAACCCCCGCCCACGGCATCCGCCCGCGCTCCAGACGTGCATCGGGTATCCCCCGCAATGCCGTCCTCCTGTGCTCCGGGACGTGCTGCAGCCCCGGGCCCCGGCCCGGCGGGTGGCAGCCCCCTGCACCTCCGCTGTGGAGGCCCCCCTCGGAGCCCCCGCTGCGCCCTCCCACAACCGCCACCCCCCATCGCCCCCCTGGACCGCGACCGAGTGATGGACCTGAGCCGGTGGGGGGAGCGGGTCTGCGCTGCGCATCGCGCACGGTGCGCACTCCACGGCCGGCGCTGTGCCGAGGGCGGGTCGCAGTGCGCACTGCACACGGTGCACACCCCCCGCAGCATGGCACACGCACCGCACCCTCTACGACCCTCGCGCTCTGCTCTGCATCACTCGCACAGCCCCCCTCTGCATCGGCACTGCAGACGACGGCACCGCGCGCGCGGCACACGGGGCGCCACACACACGCGCGCGCGCACCCCCCCCCCACAGGGCGTCACGCACCTGCAGGCACACGTGCAACGTCACCGTCTCGCCCTCCACCAGCGGCTGCCCCGTGGGCTCCACGGAGATGTGGTGGGGCCACAGGCTGCGGTCCACGGCCTGCTCCTGCTGCCGCAGCAGCAGGAACTGGGCGGCCTGCTCCTCCACGTCGGCCTCCAGGTTGGGGTCCGGGAGGAAGCCCTCCATCATGCAGAACGCCACCTTCCCTTGGAAGTGGGGCTGGGCCTCCAGGTCATCCTCCATCACCTGAGCGCCAGAGGCGGGGGGGGGGAGGGCTGAGACGGGGGGAGGGGGGGGGGAGGGCTGAGACGGGGGGAGGGGGGGGGGAGGGCTGAGACGGGGGGAGGGGGGGGAGGGCTGAGACGGGGGGAGGGGGGGGGGAGGGCTGAGACGGGGGGAGGGGGGGGGGAGGGCTGAGACGGGGGGAGGGGGGGGGAGGGCTGAGACGGGGGGAGGGGGGGGGGGGGCTGAGACGGGGGAAGGGGGGGGGGAGGGCTGAGACGGGGGGAGGGGGGGCTGAGACGGGGGAAGGGGGGGGGAGGGCTGAGACGGGGGGAGGGGGGGGGGCTGAGACGGGGGAGGGGGGGGGGAGGGCTGAGACGGGGGAAGGGGGGGGGGGGGGCTGAGACGGGGGGAGGGGGGGGGGGGGGGGCTGAGACGGGGGAAGGGGGGGGGAGGGCTGAGACGGGGGGAGGGGGGGGGGCTGAGACGGGGGGAGGGGGCACTAGGGCCCCCGGGGGGAGGGGGTGACGCTCCGTTGGGACGCGAATCCGCGGGGCATCGCATTGGGGGGGCGGGGGGGGGGGGGGGCAGGCCTGAGAGGTGGGGCATCAATGGTCGGGTTGCAATGTCCGCATTAGGCACCGGCTGCGCCTGCCCCGGGGCTCTCACCGCCCACTCGGTGGCGCTTCCGGCGCATTCGGGTTCCATTGCTTGTTCGTCAGGCAGACGGGCGGAGCACAGGTACAGACAGTGGGGCATCACAAACCTACAGGAACAGCCAGCGGTCGAGGGGTAGAACACCCGCCCCACAGCCACCCTCCACCCCCTTGTGATATCGACCCCCCACGGTATGCTTGGAAACCACCACCTCCTGATTCCTCAATATGACACATGCCCCCCCCTACGGGATAATCCACCGCCTCGCCCCCTGCATAGCACTCTTTTGCAATCCTCACCAATGGGATATCTATACCATCTTCATGACTTCCCACACGCCGTCCGATATGATGACCTTCAGGCGTGGCCCGGCGCCGGTCCGAATCCCGGCCGGCGATCGCCGGCCAGAGGCAATCGACTCCTCAGTTCTCTTCTACCCGACCCTGGCCCAAATCCCTCTGAGCACAAACTTTTAACCCCCCAGCCCCCCCCCACCCCCCCCCACCCCCACCCCTCAAAACGTGGTATCCAGTTCCGGGGGGATGGAGGCCTCAGAATCAAACAATCTATCGGGGGATCGGTTTGTCAGGCACAATAATGATTTTACAAGGGGTTGGACATCCAATGTCATGCCGTGGGGTATGCTACGCGAACGACCCCCCCAAAAAGGGGGGGTGTACGACGTACGTGCCTGCGCTTGATCCAACACCCTCTCTTCGATGTGATTTCCGGCCCCTTTGGCACCAAGTTTGAGCAAATCTGGTCCGGAATCCCTCAACGTTTTGGACCTCCGGAGGGGGGGGGGGTTGGGGTCTGAGCCCCTCCCCCCCCTGTGGGCGGGGCAATGAGTCCCCTGCCGGAGGGCCCCTCGCCCACGCAACACGCCCAGCCCCTCGGGGGGGGGGGGGGCTGTGATTTTAGGGGGTGTTCGGAGGCCTCGGCCGTACTCCCGGCGCCGGTCGGTGCGAACGTAGGGGCCATCGCCACAGGGGCCATGTGCTTCAGCCGGTCCGCCAGCCGCAGTCTCGGTTGCTGTGCCTGGTACACCGGGGGGCCCACGGGAGTCAGCAGCACACAATTTGCCCGCCCAATGGGCACGGCAATCACCCTCAGCCTCCACAAGCGGTCAGGCGGTCGATTGCAGAGTATTGCTTAAGTGGGGGACGGGGGGTCCTGGGACCCAAAAAGCCCAAAAGTTTGTGTACCAAAGACAGCCCACATCAATATTTCCTTTTGTAAAATTCATGTTTTCCCACAATGAACTCCGGGTCCGGGGGGGGGGGGGGGCTTTAGACCCCGCCCCCAGGCCCCCTCCCCCCGGAGGAAGCCTGGGCTATTGCACGTGCACACAAGAGGAAATCAGCACAAAAAGCGCAGGAAGAAGATGGCTCGTCAGTGGCCTAAAAGACCATAGGTACCTTTGTGTTACAAAGAGTGCAACGCGAAGACAACCCGTGGGTGGGACACCGACAAGTGTGCAAGGGTTATGCAGCGGTATGCACCAGATGCTCTCGCTATGCACTGACCCCTGGATCTGCCATATATCACCAAGAGTTCAGGTGTGTCATGATAGCAATGGAAATGCAGAGACCCCCTCCCCCTGGCCCGGTGGCCCCACTGGAATGGGTTGTGAAGGATCTCCGCGGGGCGTGTGTGCAGATAGTATAGGAAAATCGTAGCACCAAGCCCCCCCCCCCCCAGGTGGGCCGTCTCCTCGCCTTTGTACGCGACCCCCCCCCCTCAGTAGAAGTGGGCCAACGGCCCCCAGTGGGGGGGGGGGATTGGAGGGGGGGTTCAGGGAGGGGCGGGGGGGGGGGGGGTGTCAGGAGGGTCAGGTGGGGGGGGGGGGGGGGCTCCAGGTGACGCCTCCCAGGAGACGCTGAGTTCTTAAGCAAAACTCTGCCGCCACCCGCCGTCGGTTAGACATCAAATGCACTTCGCAGAGCAACGACCGCCGGCAGCGAAGCATCAACCGCCACCCAAGGCAAGGGGCGACGCAGAGGACCTCTTCGCCGTCGATCTTGCACAGCGTGTCCCGGTTGCACACGGCGACGGTGAGCCTGCGGTAGTCCGGGAGGTCGGCCACGGGGTTGCCCGCCAGATTGATGGAGTACAGGGAGGGCAGCAGCGGGAAGTTCTCGAACGAGTCGATGTCGTTGTTGTTCAGGCTCAGGACACGCAGTTTGGGCAGATAGCTCAGGCCCTCGAAGGAGGTGATGCGGTTGTTGCTGACGGCCAAGGTCTCGAGCTGGAGGGTGATGGCGATGGGGTGTGGGGGGGGGCGAGGGGACGGTGTACCATGTGCCCACCGTTGTACATGGGGCTTAAAGGGGGGATTGGAGGGTAACCGACGGCGGTTGGAGGGTAACCGACGGCGGTTGAAGGGTAAGCGCCGGCGGTTGGAGGGTAACCGACGGCGGTTGGAGGGTAAGCGACGGCGGTTGGAGGGCAAGCGCCGGCGGTTGGAGGGGGGTAACCGACGGCGGTTGGAGGTGAATAGGGCGGTGAATAGGCCCTCGAAGGAGGTGATGCGGTTGTTGCTGACGGCCAAGGTCTCGAGCTGGAGGGTGATGGCGATGGGGTGTGTGTGGGGGGGGGGGGGGGACGGTGTACCATGTGCCCACCGTTGTACATGGGGCTTAAAGGGGGAGAGGAATCCTGGGACCCACCACAAGCAATCCCAAGGGCCCTAGAGTGTACCGTGCAGAGGGTCCCAAAGAAGGCCAATTCCCGGGAGGTTTGTCCCAAAACGCTACGCGGTGCGCGCGCGGTGCAGGTTTTGCCTCGTAGCCTATATGAGACATGTGTCAAAAATTCCCTCTTCGTCACACATGCCTGAGCATAAGGAGAGCTAATGCGCCGCCCTCACCGCTGGTTCGCCGCCAATCGGATAAGTGCCAGCTGCCATCGGCTGCCCCTTACCCGCTTGCCGTCGCCTCACTGTCAACAGCGGTGGCACCACAAAGGTCCTCTTCCTTGAACGTTGCACCCAAGGAACCCTTTGTTGAAGGAATTAGCTCATGTGGAAGGAGATGGTGGGGATGGGGCCAAAGGACAAGACAAGGGAGGACCAATGCCTTTCCCAGTCCGCCTACACCAACCGCGTTGCATCTCTGCATGTCCCAATACTCTGATTCTGAACTGGAAGGGGTGTCACAATCAGGATCTGCGGACTGTGCTGCCATGTGCAGCCTCCATGGTGTGGCGAACAGTTTGTGTTCGTCCACGTGTATTCCTATTTATGGAACGGTGGTACCGCTCCTCACGTGCGCGAAACACTGCCCCGACGACGTCGCATCCCCTCCGCTCCGTAGTCCTCTCGACCCAAACCAACGCAAACCCCTCTCCACCACGACACCCTCCTCTCATTCCTCGCTGTCTCATCTGATCAGAGCCTCAGCAGTCGCCTAAACCCGTGCTGGACGACCTCCGCATGTCGTCAGACCAGGCGAAATGGTATTGTTGTGCTATTCATCTGTTTAGTACTGTCTGACAACATCATCAAGACCGGGGGCCCCAGAGGCTTGGGCTAGGCCCATCGGGGGCTGGGCAATGGCTTCAAAGGACCGGGATACGGCGGTGCTCCACCGAACAGGCCCGCCCAAAGCCCTCACAACGGCAGACGCCCGCGTCCCTCGGCACGCGAGGCCCCTGGACACGGCGTTCACAGTGCCCCCCCTGACTTTCCGGGGCGCACTCGGTGGCACTCCCTTCCAAATCCCGCCCACGTGCCCTTGCCGACGCACCACTCCGCCCCTTCACCGTCTCCCTCAACACCCCCCCCCCCCCCGGCCCAGCGGGTTCAGGGGGTCAATGGTCGGTTCTGATCGACTGAATGTACCCGCGATAGACACGTCCAGCCATTAGTCCAGCAGTGCTTCAGGGGGCGTTTTCGCACAGCGCGGGCACAGCGCGCGCACAGCGCCAATTATTACGGTGATTATCCAGGTAACAACCCTGAAAACCACCCACCTGCGGAATCATGCACAATCAATTCAAAACTCAAAAATTCAAACATTTGATGCTTGCCATGGGTCCCAGGGACCTAAATTCTGCCCCCTATAGCCCCGTCCACTGCAGCAGCCATTCAATGACGTCCTTTCAATCTTCTGAACTTACCGAACTCCCGGTGGTGGAGAACAGCCAACTTTTCGCACAGCGCGCGCACAGCGCACGGTACGCCCCCTCAGTGTAGCAAGTATGCGGGTGTCCCCTTCTTGGCTGGGGTGCTCCACTATCATATGTACAGGTAGGGACCTGGGGCGGTTGGTTCAGTGGGTCAGCGCTGCAGATGCCCTGGGGCGGTTGGTTCAGTGGGTCAGCGCTGCAGATGCCAGGCCCAGCGGGTCCGGCAACGGGGGGGGGGGGGAGGCCGAGGCCACGGAGGGTGTGGGGGTGCACCTGCAGAAAGCCCGAGAAGTGGTACAGGGAGTCGATCTCGTTGCCCGTCAGGTAAAGGTGCCGCAGGTTGGGCATGAGGGTCAGCCACTCGCAGGACCCCTGGAGGGCGTTCATGCTCAGGTCCAGCACCTTCAGGCCCGGCAGCACCTGCGAGGCCTCCACCGTCAGGATTTCGTTCTCCCGGAGGTACAGGTACTCGGCGGTCGGGTTGCGCTCCATCACGTCGTACGTCGTGTACAGCCCCTTCTTGTTGGCGCTGACGCTGGCGCCCGCAATCATCTCGATCTGCCCAGGCTGCCTCATCTCTGCGGCGTGTTGCACGACCCGGGGGGCCAAGGGGAGGCGGTCGCTCAGAAAACTGCGCAGGGATGCATTGGAAGGGGGGGAGGTACCCCCCACCCCCCCTCCAGGGGGCCCAGCTCATGCCCAGCCACTGTCCCCCTGAGGCCAAGTGCCAGCCTCAATGGCATGTGTAACCGACAGTAACCGCCCCCAACCGCTTTGGCAACCTCCTCCAACTGCCTGTCCAACCGCCTCTGGGGTCGTCTCTCGGGTCCGTTCCCTTCTACTGCATTTTTGGGAGTGCGGTGGTGTGTGGGTGTTGCCAGTGCCCCTCCAATGCCCTCCTGCCCCATCCCCCCCCCCCCCCCCCCACGAGACACGGATGCCGCGGGGCCTGACCGCCCTCCTCCTGCCAGCCTCAGACATGCGCCGCTGCTGCGGCACAGCGCCTTCCGGCCTCGCACCCACCCTGACACACACAAACACCCCCCCCCACCCCAACAGAAGCAACGCATTCACTCGTTCAATTCCGATGGAATCAACGAACGCAGGGACAAATGGTGCGCCTGTGGGCAGCCGGAGGCAGCGGATCCTTCGCCATCCTCCAAACCACCAGCGCCCCCCAAACACTGCGCGGGAAAGACGCTACTTTCAAGTGCACTGGCGACCCAAAGCCCCCCTGTGTGACATTCCATCTGGTTGTTGCTCCTTTACGGGGCCCTAGACAGTCACCTGTTCTCCCCTTCGCATGTTGCGTCGGGTCGCTGCTTTCTGTCGGCCGCTGCGGCCGGTGCTCTTGCTGGTTCCGTTTCCGCGTTCGCGGAGCCCAGTAGTTGGTGTGTTGGGGCTGTGCTGAATGTGGCATGGTGTGCCGTTTGCGCGTCAGTGGCGCCCAATAATTGGCGTATTGAGGATGTGCTGGTTGTTGCCGGGGTCGTTTGACTGTTTTTGCTGTCCACACACCTCTGTCCACAGGCCGCCCATAGCCTGCCTCGTTGTGTTTCTGTGAGGCCCAGGTGCCCTGTTCCTCCACGCGCTGTCCGGGCCATCCACCATATATGCTTTTCCCCCTCACGGCTGGTCTGCCCCTGATGGGCTCCCGTCCTGTTGCGCAAACAGCCCATCTGGGCTGCGGGAGACACCCCCCACCTGATGCCGGTTGAGCAGGGGTTGCCCTGGCACCCGGTAGCGACGGGGCTGGCTGGCCAAGCCATCGCCTTTATTGTCGCTGCCTCCCATGCGCACGCTCCACCATCCGCTCCATTCTGGTTCCCTGTTCCCGCTGTTCTGGTTGCCTGTCCTGCCTTGCTGTGCCCCTCCTCCTTGTCTGCTGTGCTCGCCCTTGTCCCTCTTGGTGTGGCTCCCGCTGTCTGTGTTGCTCCTCCCCCTGTCTCGTGGTGCTCCTGGGTGCCCATGTCGCGCACCCACTCCTGTCCCACCTGCCTGCCCCCCCCGTACGAGGGTTTCACATCTCCGTACGACGTGGACTGTCCCGTGCATGGTTGGCTGTTCACGGCCCTGTTGCCACCCCTGTGGCAGGCACCTCCCGGCGCGCGGGGCGCAGCCCCCGCCCTTGTGGAGTATGTGGGCACCTTGTAGAGGGAGGGGGGGGGGGGTTTGCTGATGGCCCGCTCGGCGTGCGCCGCATTTGGTGGTTGCTGCAGTGCTCGCACCTCATGGTTACCTTGTGTCTTGTTGTGTGTCCTGTTGGGGCTCGTCTCACTGCCGTGTGTGGGGCGGCCCTGTGCCCAGTTGTTTTGCTGCTTGCGTTCCTCCCAGTTTCAGGCTCTTTCTTTTTCTGCTGGCATGCTCACTGCTGGTGTGTGGCGCCGGGGGGGTAGCATGTCGCTCCCTGCATCCCATTGTGGCTGTCCCTCCACCCAGGGATGTAATAGAAGGGTGGGAGGGGGGGGGGGAGTGGGGGGGGGTTGGCTCGGATCCGCCTCCTCCCAGGGTCCCCCTATGGTCCCTGCCGAAGGCGGGCCAAAAATTTTGAAGCTTCAATCCTCTTGGCACCAAAGGCGCCGCTGAAGCAGAATTTTGGCTGTCAACCTCAA
Organism: Eutreptiella sp. 'Long Island Sound 2002'; assembly: GCA_964036045.1. Lineage (NCBI taxonomy): Eukaryota > Euglenozoa > Euglenophyceae > Eutreptiales > Eutreptiaceae > Eutreptiella > Eutreptiella sp. 'Long Island Sound 2002'. The sequence goes on from OZ038401.1 coordinate 624,261, forward strand.
ACATTGGAAGGGGAGGGGAAGGGGGGGGGGTCCAGGGGGGATGCCCCTCCTCCTCCTGCAGTGTACGGCCATTCTAATACATCACTGCCCCGGGCCCTCGTGATCATCCACCACACGGACAAGCGGTGGTCTACGGTACATCCACCACACACCAAGGGGGGTCCTTAACAGGGGAAAAAAAAAGCGTTCCTGAACGGCAGTTTTGCAAAAAGACCACATGTAGCTCATATGTTCAACCATGGTTGGTGGCAATTAGCGGTTCGCGGTCGGCGACTGGTGGTTGGTGGCGGTTGGTGGTTGGTGATTGGTGGTTGGTGGCGGTTAGCAGTGGTTGGCGGTTGGCGGTTGGGGGTTGGCGGTTGGTGGTCCCTTGGGGCGGTCCCCAAGGGGGGTCCTTAACAAAAAAAAAATTCCATAAGGATCCCCCTGCCACACGCTCTGCCTGGGGATGTCCTGCTACATGCTCCCCTGTCCCCGGCCCCTTGCACCACCGCTGTCCCCGTGCCACTGGGGCATCCCTCAGGCACCCACTCAGGGCCACATGCAGCACATGGGGTGCATGGGGCACACTGCATCCCCCACACCCCCACAGGCCCTATCGGCACATGGACTGCCTTCGCCACACCACCTGCCGCTCATCAGCGCACTGGGTCCCTGTGGATGACATCACGGATCACAGTCAGATCAGTCGTTGTTGTGATCGGACTGCCGGGCGTTCTCACCCATGACATCCAGTGGGCTATGTGGAGCACCCACACACAGAGTAGCTCCAAAAAACGGGGGTGGGGACAAGGGGTGGGGGCGCTCTCTCTTGTGCTTGTCAGCAGGTACCAGGAAGGCTCCGAAACTTTGTAGAACTTGAATGTTCGCACTTCTACAAATCAATTGATATTTGGCAAATTATTCACTTTGGCCCCCAACAGCCAACAGCTGAAAAGATGTCCTTGTGTTTTGACCCCTGCTTAGAGCTTTTCTGTTTTTAAGTATCCCCACCCACCCACCCACCCACGGGCTGGGCGTGTCGACTTTCAGCCCCTACGACAGGGGAACCGCCGGTACCTTTTACCGCATGGTGAGCTGTGCATGGCCGTCGATATCCGCCCATAAACGTACCTTGTGTGCAGACATCATATCACAGCAGGGCAGTACATATATTCAATGTTGGTGATTTCTTTTGAAGGAAAGCTACAGTATCTTTGTGTGAACCCCTCTGCAGGCACTGTTCTGGCTACCGGTTTCACTGTTGAGGGCTTTGCGGCACGTCACTGCAATCGCCTGCACACAGGCTCAGCAGTACAGAGGGGCCACACAGCGGCCCCTGTACACATGGACCCCTTGCTCTTGCCCATGCCCATAGGCATGCGGCTGAGGTCAGAACACATGAAATGCGCATTTGCTGTGAAGCATTCACTTCAGTTGTTTTGGGGCCCGCTGCACATTTCCGCCAGAAGAGAAGTAGTGAAATGACGCGTTGGTGAATACGAACAAGGAGTGCATGTGCGTGGCTGCCAGGCAACACCAGGGGGACCCAACAGGGCAGATAGGGTACGGGGTTGATGGGCTGGCAACACCCTCCAACAGTGTGCAGGCCCATTCATGCCTCACATCAAATTGCAATTGCCTACAGACGCACAAACGTATTGCGGCCAGGGGTAATCAATTTACCTCCGTTTTTGCCCAATTTTGCTCACATTCGAATGCAATGATTCATTCCATTGTTGCGGTAATTTTGGGGGTTTTCGCTGCGGAACCACTGTAATTGAGGCCATGGACTTCCCCCAAAAATATTCAAGTTTGCCCGGCACACAGCCCGCAGCCCAGATAAGGGGGGGCTGGTGTTGCATAGGGATCCCACAGCACGTAAACCACGTCGCGTCACCAGGTGCCTCCATCACACTGAGACTCGAGGCTGCCCTTTGTTCACCTTTCCCGTCTTGTTGGCCTCGGTGGTCTTCGCCTTTTTTTGTCTGCTGATGGCCAAACCCGTTCGCAGTATTTCATTCGGGCTACACAAAACATTGGGTTCTCCGGCACCCACCCATGGCCCTTGGCGACTTCGGGAGTCAGTTCGAAACGATCCTGTGAACTGCAGGGGGAAGGCCCGGCACAGGGGGCGCACTGTGCGCCGTGCGCGCGCTGTGCGAAAAGTCGGCTGCTTTCCACCACCGGTAGCCACGGGTCTCAGGGTCCTGAATTCTGCACCCTACAACCCCTGCTGGTACACCAGGGATTTTTTTTTTTTAGTCTGATGCCTGCCACGGGTCCCAGGGTCCTGAATTCTGCACCCCCGATGCTGTGTTTGAATGGATCATGCATGCTTCCGTAGGTGAGGGGGCTCCAGGGATACGCAGCGTAATAATTGGCGCTGTGCCCGCGCTGTGCGAAAACGCCCCCACAGGGCCACACATGGTTCAGGTGTTGAAGGCTCCCCGTCATTTGGCCTTTCCGGTGGCCTATGTTTCACACGGTGCGGTCTCCTCTGCGTGCCCTGACCTCAAGTGAAGTGTAGTACTGCTGCCAGTGTTTGAGGGGGCGTTTTCGCACAGTGCGGGCACAGCGCCAATTATTACGCTGTTTATCCCGGGAACACCCCTGCAAACCACCCCCCTACAGAAGCGTGAACGACCCATTCAAAACAGCATCGGGGGAGTAGAATTCAGGACCCTGGGACCCGTGGCTGCCCGTGATGGAAAACAGCCGACTTTTCACACAGACCGGGTGCGCCCCTCAAGTCTGCAACGGATTGTTCTGTCTCATGAGAGCAAGCAGGCACGGCAGGAGGAGGAGGAGTCTGCAAATATGGGCCAATACGGAGGCGGAACACAGGGCGGGTATTGATGCGAGTTGGCACATGACACGCAAGTCCCGGCAAACAGGGAATTCCTTTGTTCGTGGGCAAAACAATCGTCGTTGCAGCCCAGGGCTAATGGTGCGTGGTTTCTTTGTGGGCTGCAGGGAGCATCATAGGCCACCACACCTCTGCCTGCAACATGGGTGGAGTACATCGGTGAATGCCCCATCTACTAAAGCGTGCGGTGCGATGAAGGCACTCCCCATGGCATCGACTGCATGGGAGTTGAGTGGTAATACCGCGTTTCAGCTCCACAAGCGCTGCTTTCCACCAACTGCCATGGGACCATGCACAACAAAAGGCAAGTGTACATGGGACGGCAGCGCAGTGGCAGTGCGGGGGTGGGGGCGTCACCCCCACCACGGGTCAAGGGCATGTAGTCGCGGCCCCGTTCACACCGCACCAACCGCAAACCGGCGGTCTGCATGGCCGGAAGGGCTGTCGGCTGCGCATGCCTCGCTACCCGTTCAGTGCCGTTCAGTGCCGTATGGGGGCGTTTTCGCACCGTGCGCACACAGCACCAATTATTACGTTGTTTTATCCCGGGAACACCCCTGAACACCCCTCCCCCCCCACAGAAGCGTGCATGATCCATTCAAAACCGCATCGGGGGTGCAGAGTTCAGGACCCTGGGACCCGTGGCTACCGGCGGTGGAGAACAGCCGCCTTTTCGCACAGCGCACGGTGCGCCCCCTATGACCGCCTTGTTGCCACATTCGTTCACCATCGGTCCACGCCAGTCCGGCCTAAACGCCCTGCGTGGGGCCCTCTCGCCGGCCGTGCCGCCGCTGCTTTCTGCCGCTGTTCGATCCGGAGGGAGGCCATTGCGGAGTATGACCACTTCACAGTGCCGTGCCCGAGCGCCAGCGTCTTGTCACGAAGCCATTCCGAATGCGTCTGATCCGCGAAGGCGATGTCCGAACAGGCCCTTTTGCACAGCGCACGGCATCACGCAGTCGTTGCCTCTGCGCGTGGGCACTGGGGGGCCTGCGGTCGTGGTTTGCCGCTGGACAACCGCAACACGAGCGGCGGAGCGAGGCACGGGACTGCAACACAACGTACGGCACCGCCCCAAAAGCACAGGCCCACGGGGCTACGGTCGTGGTCGGACATTGTCCGGGCGGATGACGCGCCATACCCCGCACCACACCATCAGGCGCCGTGCGCCGTCCCTTCACGGCCCCGCAGATGTGTGGCAGACAGGCCCCGCAACCATGGACCAGGCGGGGCTGTGGGCAGGGATGCATCAGAAGGGAAGGGGCCTCGGAGGCGGCCCCAGAGGCGGTTAGGCAGGCGGTTGGAGGAGGTTGCCGAAGCGGTTGGGGGACGGTTACTGTCGGTTACAAATGCAGTTGAGGCTGGCACTTGGCGTCAGGGGGACAGTGGCTGGGCATAGGCTGGGCGCCCTCGAGGGGGGGGGCTGTACCCCCCCCCCCCCTTCCAGTGCATCCCTGTGGGGGCCCAGCGCATGCCTTACCGAATGGCACTGTTCTGCCGGGCAGAGGGCCTGGCACTGGGGGCACACCCCCCGACACACAGACACATACACACACGACACGACTCTCCCACACGGGCCTCTCTGGTCGGTACCTGTGCCATGCTCCAGCGCACAGCCGAAACCCACCGAAGGGGGGACGGTGCAGTGGGAGGGCGGCGTGGGGGGGGGGGGGGGGCAGGGGCTCAGGCATGCGTTTGCAAATGCACACACATGAGAGCACCTCACGCGCGCGCACACACACCCACACCCATACACACACCCACCCATACACACACACGTCTGCATCAACTGCCACCACGGGGGGGCCATCTCCTCGCTTTTAGACGCAACTCACCCCCCCAAGTAGAAGTGGGCTGAAGGCCCCTTGGGGGGGGGGGGGGTAGCCGCCGAGGAGGGCTTCTCTAAGTGACTTGCTAGTCGCTGCTAGTTGCTAGGGGAGGGGGGGGGGGCTAGGGGAGAGGGTTAGCAGAGGTCCAGTCCAGTCTGGCAGAGACGCGGTGGCCTAAGGGGTTACTCTACAACAACGGAGGCCTCCACTCGAACCGAGGAGACGGCCCCCCCGTGACTGCCACCAAGTCTGCAGCGCGGCATATATGCACCATATATCCACCATATGTTCAGCAACTCCCTCAGCACGGGCTGCAGTGCATAGATCACCAGACAAATGTCTGCATTGCAGCACATATTCATGATGTCATCGCAGTATACCATTGACTTAAGTCAGTGCCACGCCACATGTGCGTGCAGCACCCCACCAGGTCAGGGACAATTCAGTAGCCGTATGGTGTGTCGACATAAGTGCGCACCCGACAGACCTTCTGAATGCTCTGAATGATATATGAGATATGAAAATATGAACACCGGTGCTCGGCACTGGTCATCACAAGATCCAGGCAAGGAACACTGCCAAGTTGGACACCACACAATGCGGAGACGTAACATTGGCCGGTGTCCCATGGATTGTACTGCTTGTGTGCTGAGTAGGACGGAGCAGACCCAAGACAGTGGGAGCCCCGGAAGGCGGTGAGACGGTGTAGCAGCAACTGCCAACAAAATGCCACCTGCTCTAAGAAGTGTCTAGTCGTAGATCGTCCGCCAGCATGCCCTGTTGTATGTTCCTAGGGAGGACGCGCAGCTGCGCGTAAACAACAGGCCCGTCAGCACTACACGGCAACAACAACAACAACAACAACAACAACAACAACAACAACAACCACTAAAACAAAAACAACAACAACAACAACAACAACAACAACAACAACAACAACAACAACAACAACAACAACAACAACAACAACTACAACAACAACAACAACAACTACAACAACAACAACAACAACCACTACAACAACAACCACTACAACAACAACCACAACAACCACTACAACAACAACAACAACCACTACAACAACAACAACTACTACTACAACAACAATAACAACAACAACCACAACAACAACAACAACAAGAACAACAACAACAACAACAACAACAACAACAACAACCACTACAACAACCACCTCCTCGCCTAGGGACACAGCACCCTTACGGTTGCTGGCAGGGCTATAGAAGAGTAGAGATAGTAGCTCTGTCCAGGGGCGTAAGGCCCTCTTGCCTCTTGCGGATCCGAGGTGTGAATGGCAGGCCTTTGTTGGGAACAAGGCCTGATCCAGGAAACTCGAGGTCGCGATGTGATCAGCATGTGCAAGCAACAGACCAGAAAAAGTTCAACAGCAAGGTCTTGCACATGGTCTGGGAAGCGCGACGGCGCCTTTGGGCGCCCGCACATGAAGCAACCGAGGTGTGGCCAGCAGGCTGCCAGTGTATTGCACACTGTGCCCATGCGATAGCATGAGGCCTGATCTGAGAAACTCGAGGTCGAGATGTGCACAGCAAGCGACGGGGATCCTCGACGGCATCATCAGCGATACCGTGCGCTTGGTCTGGAAAGCTCGGCTATGACGTGTTGTTCGAGAGCCCTTGCAGTGCCGCTTGTGCACCAAGGTCAAAGGCTATGCACCGAGGCGGCTGGCCTCAGTGACCTACGCCAATGTCGACCCAAAGCCGCCAACTGGCATTGGCATGCATCCATGGCACAAGGTGAGCTGCGGTGAGACGGTGTAGCGTCGCTGGTTGGGTCCAAGGGACAAACAGTGTTCCGAGGATTGTGCTGTGTCTTCCTGGGGGAGGACGCGCAGCTGCGCGAGAAAGAATAGGCACTTCACCGCTACACCGCTACACCGCTACAACAACCACTACAACAACAACAACAACAACCACTGCAACAACAACAACAACAACAACAACAACTACGACAACAACCACAACAATAACAACAACAACAACAACAACAACAACCACAACAACAACCACTACAACAACCACTACAACAACAACAACAACAACCACTACAACAACAACAACAACAACCACTATAACAACCACTACAACAACAACTACGACAACAACCATGACAACAACAACAACAACAACAACCACAACAACAACAACCACAACAACAACCACAACAACAACAACAACAAGGGCATCAACAACAACATCATCATAGTTATGGGGGTCTGGACGGGGCTCAAATGGTCAGGTACGCTGCCACTCCAGCTGCACCTGCTCCCCACGACCTTCAGTGCCATTCAGTTCCACTGCCCCATGCAATTGTCTGTTCTTGCGCAATGTACTGCTTGCCCCCCCTGCCACGGCCTTGAAGAGGGGTACAGTGTAGGCGGCCCCATCCCTCCGATCGGGGGGTTAGTGGGGGTTAGTGCGGCCCTCTCTGCTCCGGAGGGGGCGTGCGTGGCTAAGGGCTCGGGGAGGCCTCGTCGCAGCCCCGGTCGACGCCGCAGGGCAGTTCGAAGCAGAAGTACTGCGGGTTCTCCCGCATGACCCACGGCAGCGCCCGCCGCCACACGCGCCGGGCCTCCTCCGGCATCGAGAACACGGACTGCGTCTTGGCGTGGCGCGGGAGGATGGCCCGCAGCACCGCTGGCGTCAGGGCCCCCGCGGCGTGGGCCTGCAGGAGGCGGCCCAGGGCGAACTTGCTGAAGTCCAGGCGGCTCCTGCCGATCACCCCACCCTCGACGGTGCCCGCGTCCTTGAACAGCCGCATCGTGGGCTCGTTCATGCTCGACATATGAATGGCGGACCCCACGGGCATGTGCAGCACCTGAGGCCCGGGCGCGGGAGGGCAGGGGGGGGGGAGGGCATAGGGGCTGGGGGGGGGTTGGGGGCAGGGATGCATTGGAAAGGGGGGGGGGTACCCCCCCCCCCTCCAGGGCCCCCTGCCTATGCCCAGCCACTGTCCCCCTGACGCCAAGTGCCAGCCTCAACGGCATTTGTAACCGACAGAAACCGCCCCCAACTGGGGGAGGGGGGGTTCTCTTTCGGGAATAGCCTGCTCCGTACCAGGCCATTCCTGATGCGTCCGGGAGGGGGCGTGGGGCTTCGTCTGGGGCGTGGCCCACCGCAGCCCACTCACCCACCCATCCACCTCCCCACCCGCCCTCGTCAGAACAATGTGTGAGGCCGGACGATGCCGCCATCCATGTCCCCCACCACACCATGTGACGCCAGAGAACCGACAACCGCTTCGGCAACCCCCTCCAACCGCCTGCCTAACCGCTGCTGGGGCCGCCTCTGAGGCCGCTTGCCTTCTGATGCGGTGGAGCGGGAGGGCCCCCTGCATCGTCACGCCGATGGGACGCCGTGGGCCCCCTCTTGCCCCCGCCCTCCGCACGGTCCTGCCCGCGGCCCCACATCCCCGAAGGAACTCTGGGCTATGTCACGTGTGCACTGGCGGCAACAGCACAAAGCGCAGAAAGAAAATGGGCTCGTCAGTGGCCTATAAGACCATAGGTACCTTTCTGTCGCAAGACAAGAGACACGAAGATGCCTGTGGGTGGGCCACAGAGATGCGAAACAGTGGGTGTGCAGCGGTACGCCATCGGCCGACGCTATGCTTTACCCACCGGACCTGTAAATTCGACCTATTTCTGAGTTCATAAGACAGGGAAAGGTGATGGGCCCTCCCCCCGGGGGCATAGCCCCAACGGGATGCGTTTCGAGGGATTCAATAGTGGCGTTAGCGCAGATAAAATAGGAAAATCGTGGCACCAGTCGGCGCAGTGCGCGTGGCAGAGCCCTGCATGTGGCATGTGCCATGAGGCATACGCCTGTGTTGACCAAATAGCATGGCTGTTTAGCCAGCGATGGAGGTGGAAAAAGACTGTCTCCCTGGTGGAAGGCAGTTTATAGGTAATGTGTTCGCACCATATAAGTGTCTGATCTACGTCCCATGTCGTTCGGGCGATGATGCGAGGCACTGCGGAGTGCAACGCGCGCAAGACAGTGGGTCGTGAATAGCCAGACAAGAGGGCAACTTGCGCCCAGGATGTGATACTCAATAAACAGGATGCCCATGTGTGGAGAAAGGGCTGTACATTGAGTACTGCACTGACCAGTATGTTGGATATGTGTTTGTGGGCCTGTGCAGGTGGTGGTGACTGGAGGGTGACTGTGTATTTCAGGTGCCAGCTCGCTGTCAAACCCGACGGCTGGGCATATATCAATGGAGGGCTGTCGTCCCCGAGGTGTATGGTGAAACCCATGGCCGTGAGAGAGGGGGATGTGCAAGTGCGGCGGCATACCCGTTGTTCATCTGTCATGCAGTCGCACAGGACTGGCAGGTCCCATACCTCTGACAGAGTGTCACAGACATTTTGCATCTCGTGCGCCGGGGACGGTCCCCGTGCCCCTACCAGGATGTTGTCCCTGAATTGCGCTAAGGACACCGTGTTCCCTCGTGGTGTGGTCCACAGTGGGTGTCCTCTTGGTGAGAAGGAGAGCTGGCCTATTCGTCTCATCAAGTCTGTCCGTTGTTTAGCGGCCCAGATGGATCTCAGGTCTGCGCTTTGGGCGCTGAATGGTCCCCCCATGGGGATAGCGCCTGTTCGTGACCACACTTTACCAGAGGCCTGTGTGTATGTGTCTGTCAGCAGTGAGAAGTACACCAGGTTCTCGAGGTCTTGGTGGAGGAGGTGGGTGAATCTGCTTGTTGTTCCCATACCTGCCCGGTCCAGGGATTTGTTGTCTCGGTGGATGCTCCATATCAGTTCATTCGCGTTCCACCGCCGCTTTTTGGATAACCATTTGACAGATGCCGTGAGATCTGACATCACTGATTGGGGTGTAACGTTGTTAAACTGACCCGAACAATCACATTCGCCAATCACCGTGCAACCCCAATCAGGTAAACCGTGGACCCAGGGTTGGAGGTCTGTGATGCGCAGGACCAAGAAGGATGCTGTAATTTCCTGGACTAGTAGTTTGAGGGAGAGAGTGAAGGCGCGTGCTGCTGTGCGTAAGAAAAAGCGCTGCATCTGTGGCTCGACAATGGCTGCAATGGGCCGCCACAGGATGGTCTGTTTGATCAGGGACTTGGCTTTTCCTAGCAAGTACAGCAGTGGCAGGGTGCGGGAGGTGTTAACAGGCCATTTGTTCTGTTGCATAATGCGGTGCAGAGCTTTCATGATGCCTGGGGCCGTGTGTATGTCCTGGGACTCATAACCTTCGCCTTCCAAAAAGCGGTGGGTTTCCACATCCCCCCCCCCCCCACAGCCTCAGTCCGCGTATCTCGTGTGACTCTGCCGTGTATCTCGTGGTCTCCCATTCCCTTTTTTCGGGGGGGCAGGGGGGGACCCCGGCCCAAACAATAGTCCCACTTGGGCCTGGGGACGTCCCAGAGGCAGGCCACCGTCCGGGGGTGGGGGGTCTAACAGGCGGCATGAACGATGGCGTGATGTAGGGGGGGGGGTGAGGCTTGGGGAGGGCGACGGGCATCCGCACCACCGGGGGTGTGCGTGGGAAGGGGGGGGGGGGGGGCGTGGCAGCGGTGGGGGCGGGGGGAATGCATAGGAAGCGGGGGAGGTACCCCCTGCCCCCTCTCCGGGGCGCCCAGCCTATGCCCAGCCACTGTCCCCCTGACGCCAAGTGCCAGCCTCAATGGCATTTGTAACCGACAGTAACCGCCCCCAACCGCTTTGGCAACCTCCTCCAACCGCCTGCCTAACCGCCTGTGAGGCCGCCTCTGAGGCCCCTGCCCTACCCAATGCGTCCCTCAGGGGCACCTGGGCACAGCAGCGGTGGGGGCAGGGGGGGGGGGGGGGCAGAGGGGCTGTAAGGGCCCGGGGGCAATGCAGAGAACAAACGGGGGGCCTGGGGGGGGGGCAGGCACCTTCTTCGTCTTCCACGGCCGAGCGTTGCACCCGAACTGCGCCGGGGGGGCCCGGGGGCTGACCTCCTCCCTCAGGACCCGGGCCAGCGTGCGCGCCACCGGCCCCGACCCCCAGACGGCCCGGGCCAACTCCCGGGGCTCTTGCTGGTCCGCGGCGCAGGGCCCGTCCGCCAGGGCCTCGAGGGAGTCGGCGGTGTACTTCGTCTCCAGCGCCCCGAAGTACACCGTCCACTCGTCGAGGGCCGGGGCCCCGCGGAGCTCGCACCGGGACAACCGCCACACGGCCTCCCCCGTCGCGATCTCGTCCGCGTCGGAGCCCAGCACCAGCACCTCCGACGGGGCCGCCGTCGTGTAGTTGCCCATGATCTTCCGGAACTGCTCCACGGGCCACGTGCGCATGCGCGACTCCAGCCGCCAGTCCTGCCGCCGGCAGCTGTTCTTCAGCACCGTCTGTGGGAGGGAGGCCGGGGGGATGTGGAGGAGGGGGGGGGGTCAGAGGGCAGGGGGGTCATAGGGGGGGGGGGGGGGTCAGAGGGCAGGGGGTCAGAGGGAGGGGGGGGTCAGAGGGCAGGGGAGGGGGGGGTCAGAGGGCAGGGGGGGGGTCAGAGGGCAGGGGGGGGGTCAGAGGGGGGGGGGGGTCAGAGGGCAGGGGGGGGGTCAGAGGGCAGGGGGGGGTCAGAGGGGGGGGGGGTCAGAGGGCAGGGGAGGGGGGGGTCAGAGGGCAGGGGGGGGGTCAGAGGGCAGGGGGGGGGTCAGAGGGCAGGGGGGGGGGTCAGAGGGCAGGGGGGGGGTCAGAGGGGGGGGGGTCAGAGGGCAGGGGGGGGGGTCAGAGGGCAGGGGGGGGGTCAGAGGGGGGGGGGGTCAGAGGGCAGGGGGGGGGTCAGAGGGCAGGGGGGGGGGTCAGAGGGGGGGGGGTCAGAGGGCAGGGGGGGGGTCAGAGGGGGGGGGGGGTTCAGAAGTGCCCCCCCCCCGTTCCCCCTCGGCGTCGCTGCAGAAGAGACGCATGACGGACAGACACCGGGTCAATACTCACGCTGTCGGGCCCTCGGGCCTCGCGCTGCACAGGGGCGTGCGGCCAGGGCCTCGGGGGGGGGGGGGTCCCCTCGGGGGCACATCCCATGGGCAATTGGCGGGGGGGGCCTTGCGTTGGCACCCACAGGCCCCTGGCACGACCGTGTGTGTGTGTGTGTGTGCGTGCGTGTGTGTGGGGGGGGGGGGGGGGGCGTCCCATGCCCCGCACACTGCCCGGGGGAGGGGGGGGGGGCACGGAGGAGAGCCCCGTGGGGGTCAATGGGGTAGTAGCCCTTGGGCGGCCCGTGCCCCACACGGCGTGTCCACATGTGCAGCAGATGTGCCACGGACCTCCGGGGGGATGCAGGTCCAGCGGGGGGGGGGGGTGGGCTGGACACCGCATGGGGCGTGGGGGGGGGGGGGGGGGGAGGGCGTCTTATGCGGGGGGCCATGAGCAAGGGATACTGAACTTGACTCTCCCCCCGTGACACAGGCATATGGTCATCGCTATCACTTTCAGTTCATTGTTTTGACTTGCTGCACTGCAGCGCAAACCAGACCAGTCCCGAATGTTGCCTTGAGGTCACCGCTTGACGCGGCTATCGGTTATGAGGGCGGGGGGGGGGGGGGATGCAGGGCCCGGGCCTGTGGAGGGCCGGGGGGGGGGGTTTGGCACACGGCCTTGGGGGTTGGCTCTGTTAGCCTGTGGCGGTGCCTATTGGCCTCTCGCCCTTGAACCCTCTGGCATGACAAGGGCATCCGCACTGCCGCGGGCATCCCCCTGCCTGGGGGGGGGGGGGATCCAGAATGCAACTTCTGCCCATGGCGTCCTCCCCTGACGGCCTGATCAGTGCCCGGGATGCGGTCATCACGAAGACCCCAGGCCGGGAGGTGCTCACCACCGGGGGGGGGGGGGGGGGGTTAGCACACCTCGGCCTCTTTGGGGCGGACATCATCGAACAGATAAATGATTTTGTCATCGAATTGGGGCAGTCGGTGCCGGATGATGTCGAAGAAGGCGGCCTTCTTGACGCCGATCTGCGTCCGGCTCGACTCGTACAGCACAAAGTAGTCCACGGCGTCGTAGAGCTCGTACAGCATGGCCTCCAGCAGCCGCATGTTGTACCCGATGGGGACGAAGTGCAGCACCTGCGGAGGGGGGGACGAGGTGGTGGCAGGGATGCATTGGAAAGGGGGGAGGGACCCCCCCCCCCCCTCCAGGGCGCCCAGCCTATGCCCAGCCACTGCCCCCCTGACGCCAAGTGCCAGCCTCAACGGCATTTGTAAAGGACAGTAACCGCCCCCAACCGCTTTGGCAACCTCCTCCAACCGCCTGCCTAACCGCCTCTGGGGCCGTTCCTTTCTAATGCATCCCTGGGGACGGGGGGGGGGGGGGGGCATTGCATAGGGGACGGGGCGGATGCAGGGCCCCTTGGGGCACAGAGGCCGCCCTCGCCTTCGAGAAGGGCCGCGGGTCGTGCTACGGCGCTGCCTCACAGGACTGCGTGGGCCCTCCCATGCCCCACACTTCGAGTGCCGTCTTGGCTCGCACTACAAGACCGGCCCCCCACCGCCTCAGGCCCGCCGTCCGCCTGAACGCCCCAACTGCCGTGAACTCCCCTCCTTCCACTTCCCTTGAGCCCGGCCACGACGTGTGGCCCACTGCCTCACTCCCCCGCATCTCTTTGAGGCTTCAGAGGGACAGAACGGGTGGGGGGTGGGTGGGGGGGGGGGGGGGAGGCGCTGTGAGGGAGGGATGGCGGTGAGTGCCTTCGGTAGTGGAGGTTGCTCGCCCTCCACGTCTCATGCGCTGTACATGGCAGCCCCCCACCCCCCCACCCCAATCCACCGGCATGGGAGCAGACATGCCACTGGTGTCCGGCAGGGTAAGATCAGGTGAGGTAATGTAAGGGACTTGGGCGCGCTCCAAGCTCCAGCGTAAGGTTACCCTTCTTATCCCTCGCAGCATCCCTTCTGGCTCGTGGGGTCACGGACACCTCAGCGCCTGAGACACTGCATTCCTGCTTATGGCTCCAGCGGGAATTGAACCGAGCACCTCTAGTTCCGGCGTCACGTGTATGACAGCTGAACTACGCGACCTTGTTTTCAGTGTCCGGCAGGGGAACTGAGTTTCGTTAGGAATCACCCCTGTCCCATGTGCCACCCGGTAATATCTGCTGTTGCACCCGGGGCTCAGTAGGATCCAGCTGCGTCCCTGTGTCAGCCCCAGTAGGGGGGGGGGTGGGGGGCGTCCGCACACCTGCAGGCGTTGGGGCCTTTGGGCCCCGGTGAACAGCCGCGCCCAGTCCGGGTGCCCGCAGTCCCCCGCCGCCTCGAGCGGCACCGGCCGCCGCGTCACCGCCAGGGGGCCCGGCGGCGCGATGACGTAGGGCACGAGGTGCTCCAGGAAGCGGCCGTAGTGCCGCATGCGCTCGTAGCACTGCCCCGCCCCGCACAGCGCCGCGAGGCGGTCCCACGGCACCTCCGCGAGGAAGTGGGCCAGGGAGCTCAGGTTGCAGTACCCCTTCACGTCGTACAGGCCGCTGCGCCACGGGCCCCGCGCGGGCGCCGGCCGCCCCTTGACCGGCTCCCGGCCGGACCACCCCACGGCGCTGAGGAGCCGGTGCTGGAGGCGCCTCAGGGCCCCGGACGGGGGGGGGCGGGCCACTTCACACAGGCTGCCCTCGCTGTCGGGGCCCGGCTGGGGGGGCCTGCGGTGGCGCCGCCGCAGCACCGGGCCCCGGACCGCCTTGCTACCAACGTAGAGCACCGCCGCAAACCAGACGCACGCCAGCAGGACGACGAGCCGCAGCCGCCGGCGCAGGAGGGTCTCCGCGAAATCGACCACTTCGTCGATGAAGTCCCTGAGGGAGTGTGTGCCGGCGCGGGACATCGTTTTTGAGAGCACGAAGCCCCGGATCATTCTGGCGACACGACCGTGGGCAGTGGGAGGGAGGGAGGGAGGGAGGGGGATTTGGGGGGAGGGGTGCGCCACCAGGGCTGAAGGAGAGATGCCGGTGGGTACTTCTGGGGGTACGTACGCCTTTGGAGGAGGGGATCCTCCACTTATAGACAGGGGGCTTGGTGGCCCACCCGTTGGATTGGGGTTTAAAGGGGGGGGGGGGGGTCAGAAAAATTGCGGGAGATGGGCCAGTTGGGATACCTCACGCCTGGGGACATATTATGTTTAACGTGTGACAATGGGACCATTGTTCCGCTACTCGCAAGTGCTGGTTCCGCCCCTTGGCGTCCCTCCAACGCCAGCGCCGGCAATGCTCCACACAAAGTCTTTCCCAAGACTGTAAAGTTTGGGGGGTGCTCACCACCGCTGATGTGGGAAATGGAACACAGGGCCAGGGGTTCCAGATTACCAAGTGGTGCCAGTCAGTGGTGCGCAGCATGGGGGGGGGGGGGGGGGTTGGCACAAGGCCTTGGGGGTTGGCTCTGTTAGCCTGTGGCAGCGCCTATTGGCCTCTCGCCTTTGAACCTTCTGCTATGACAAGCAGGCATCCGTACTGCTGCGGGCATCCGCACTGCCGCGGGCATCCACCTTCCTGGGGGGGAATCCAGAATGCAACTTCTGCCCGTGGCGTCCTCCCCCGACGGCCTGATCAGTGCCCGGGATGCGGTCATCACAAAGACCCGGGGGCTGGGAGGTGCTCACCACAACCAGCACATGAATGTCACACAAGGCCATGGGTGCTAGCGGGAGGGGGGGGCGGGGGGGGGGGGGGTAACGGGAGGGAGGACGTGAGGGAGCAGGAGGAGGGGGAGCCGTGCTCAGGATTTGGTTATTGCCAATGGGGCAGAGAAATGGGATTGGAGGCCTGCCCAGGGAACTTCCCGTCTGCCTCGATACCAGCGAGCCTCCGTCTGTCTGATGAGCGCCCTCTTGGTGGGCTGCCCCTGTCCAAGGCGGCGACAAAGACGTCCTGGCAAGATCCTGGGGCAGAGCGCGGCGGCACGCCTGGGCCTGACACCAAGTCAAGGGGCCAGCTTTCATGACCCATTGCGTGTGCCATTCACGAGACCCGATCGGGGGCGCGTTGTGGTACTGGGAGGACAGGAGGCGGCCATTTGCGCCGTCATGCAAGGGAATGTCCCGTTAAAGAGGCAAGTGTGACTGGGTGCCCCACCTCCTCCGGATTTGCCGGCGGAGGTGCCAATGGGGCAGTGCAACAGCCATGGGTCCATAGAGTGCAGGGGGCTCTTGGTGCGGAGGAGGCACAGAGAGAGAGAGAGAGAGAGAGAGAGAGAGAGAGAGAGGGAGAGAGAGAGAGAGAGAGAGAGAGAGGGAGAGAGAGAGAGGGAGAGAGAGGGAGAGAGGGAGAGAGGGAGAGAGGGAGAGAGAGAGAGAGAGAGAGAGAGAGAGGGAGAGGGAGAGAGAGAGAGAGAGAGAGGGAGGGAGGGAGAGAGGGAGAGAGAGAGAGAGAGGGAGGGAGAGAGAGAGAGAGAGGGAGAGGGAGAGAGAGAGAGAGAGAGGAAGAGAGAGAGAGAGGAAGAGGGAGAGAGTGAGAGAGAGGGAGGGAGAGAGAGAGAGAGATCGGGGTGCTCGGACTTTCGCTTTTGGGGGTGGGGGGTCATGGGAGCCCCCTGGCGGTTCCCATTCAGCCAACGCTTGCACCATCTTGGTCCACATAGTCAGGAAGGACTCGAAGGACAGGAGCCCCCCCCCCCCCCTCCCCCGATGAGCGAGTTGCGTAACGACCAATGGGCTGCTTGTGCAGCGCACACTATGACCCCCAGCAGGTGAGAGAAGGAGTGGACCACCGCTATGCTCCGAATGCTGTGCTGCTAACCTCCGTAGCAAAAGGGTCCCCAGCATTTTTCAAGAGTGTCAAAAATTGGTACACGAAAGCGGCAGGTGTGCAGTGCATGGGGCACTGTTTCCGGGGCACCACACACCGGACACTTGGAGCACTTGGTCCACGAGCTGCGTCCCTCCACAGTTTTAGTTCCTGCCACAGCACCCGGTGTAGAGAATCAGTCAAAGATGGCGCAAGCTTTGCCCTCCAAAAAGGCCTTCCAAAGCGCCAGGTGATCGGCGCCTTTCCGTGGGGGGATCGGACACCAACCGTTTCAGCGTGGCTGCTCTTGCCCGTGCCTCCCCCCCGGATTCGCCTTTTTCCAAAACCCTTCTGTCGCCCCTGGGATGGGTTTGGGTGATGATTTGGTGACAATACGGGTACTTGAGCACCCAGGGGGACCCACGTTGTGGCCGCTAGGCCTATGTAGCCCGTGCCATGGGCCCTCCAAAAGCGGCTGCCGCTGCTTATGCCCCTACCCCATGATGTGTGTCCCAGGCCATGGGCCGTGCATGCCCCATCGCCCCCACGCCAACAGGGGCCATGCCCCCCCCTCCCCAACCCCCCCTGATCCCCCAATCTGCATGGGGTCAGTGGTCCATGTGCCGGTGCTGGTGCTCTACAAACCCTGCCATCCGATGCATAGACGGCCGTTCCCCAACCGTGAGAGGGAGGGGGAGGGGGATGGACCAGTGAACGGAGTACCTCCACTTTCCCTGGCCAACCCATGTCTCCTCTGGAGCTCCCTTCACACGGGTGGGCAATGGGCCCAGTCGAAGCAGCTCTCAGTTTCTGGGGAACTGGGGGGGGAGGGGGGCTCTCTTGACCCCTTCCCCCAAAACAACAGCACACCACGGGTCCCCCACCCTCAACGCCACAGCCTCTGCCCTCACTGCCACACACAGCGTCCCTCAACGCCACAGCCTCTGCCCTCACTGCCACACACAGCGTCCCTCAGCACGCCACAGCCACGGGGCCGGGGCATTGCGGAGTGCTCAAAGGGGCCCAAAGGAGTAGAGACGGGCACCTCCGCCGGCCGCCGACGCAGTGGGCGCAAGGGGCCATACCCTGTGGATGGCTTGGGATCCGGCCTGGCCCGATGGGTTGGGCCATGGCCAATCTTCTGCTCCGGCTGCCGCGGGGCAGTCAGGGGCATTGTCTACGTCAGCACATGGCCTGCCACAAGGAGTTGTCCACAGCACAGCGCAGGCGCATCGTGAGGGGAGGGGGTGGGGGGGCGCACTGTCTGTGGGGCCTTTGGCTGAGACACGCCTGTGAGCAGGCCTGCGCTGTGAGGCCACCCCGTGAGACGGCCGTGCAGCGGACGGGGCCCTGCGGACGGTGCATGTCTGCGTGGGCCCCGATGTCGGAGGGTCCGGATCAGGGGATGAGGTCGTGGAGGCCCTCCACTGCCAGCCCCAGTGCCCCCCCCCCATCCCCAGGCACACTGCCAGTGCCTACCCCGTCCTCATGCCTGGGTCATGCCTCCTCCATGACACAGGACCCGGGGGCCTTAGGCGCAGGTTTCTCTTGCCCCTCCCCCCCCCATTATCGCGTAGGTCGGCGAGCCTCTGCCCAAGAGAACTACTCCCCGGCGGTGGAGAGTCTCCCCAGAACGCGCGCCGATCCCCGAATGACAATCACCAAACTCAGGTCACATTCAACTTGGCGGGGGTTGCTGCACTTTGGGTACTTATTTTTCTGATACCGTGATCACTTAAAATGACCACCCAAGCTATGTAAAGCATGTTTTAGGCCGTATTTATGTCGTTTTTTCCTTATTTTGTGTGTGCGTTGCTTGGGGTAGATTCTCTGCGAGGTGGACTTGCCGAAGGCAACAGAATTTCCGAAACTGATTAGCGTCGGGGGGCAGGGGGTTCCTGTAGTGCAAGGGGTACACCTGCAGTGCGGCAGGGGACTCCTGCACTCCCTCTGGGGCGTGCTTCTGCACCCCAAGGGGACTCAGGGTGGCACTCCTGCACTCCTGAGGGGGGGGGGGGGGGCAGATCCTTTCTCTTGGGGGTAGCCCTCCCGGAAGTAACACTAGTCATCCACAACCCTCCCAAAACTCTGCGGGACTTGGCCGCTTTCCTCACAGGCCCTCTGTGTCACGGCAGTCATCCAAAACCTTCCAACGATTGACAGCGGTCCTTGAAAATACTCAAAGAAACGTCACTGGTCATCCGGAACCCTCCGGAAATTCACACCAGTCATCCGGATCTGCACATGGTGCTGGGACGCACAGCATAGAAGGTAAAAAATGGTAGGAAAATGGTGAGCATATTGCTCAGGATATTTGGGGATGCTCAGCATTCATGCTCAGCAAATGGGACTCATATTGCAGGGTTGATCTCGGAAGTCCCAGCCAAAATTTCTTCCGAGCTCCCCCGGCACGGTCGGCTGGGAAGCCCATGGAACATTCCTACCGATATCGGTTGCGTTTTGGGACCCGATCTGGCTGCCAAAACTTCCGAGCATCTTTCCGAGGGATTTCAAAAACTTCCAGGCGTTTTTCCATCGGTTTTTTGTACAATGACCTACACCGTTCTTGGTTCCCAAATCCCACACCTCAGCAAAGAAACACACAAAAAGACAAGCATGACCGTTCACTTACGCTTGAAATGTGAATGCTCAGCCTTGCCTGTTCATTTCAGCTTGAACTGTGAATGCTGTACTCTCCTTCGCTGAGCATCTGCACAGGACAGCCATCGCTTGACATGGCATCCACATCCACCACCACACGGCGATACTTCTTGGGTTGAGGTTGGGGTTCAGGGTTCCGTGCGACAGTTGATATTGTACCCCCTTCGGAGGGCGAGGACAGTGCTGCTTCATTTCAAGGTCCTACGGGTTTGAACGAGCAGTAGCGTGTTCAACCCATGAGACGTACGAAGTTGGCGCGTGTACCCATTGTTGATAGCGACATTGAGCAGCAACTTGTGTGCCCTCGTGGCAGTGGCAGTAGCAGCAGTAACAGTAGCAACAGCAGCAGCAGCAGCAGCAGTGATAGTGGGAGCAGTAGCAGTCCTGAGGATAATGATTCGGATGATGATGCTGTGCACCTATCTGGTGCCTCCACAGTAAGTGCCTCAGATTCTTCCTCATCATCCAGTGACAATTAGAAACTCGGCTTTGAGGGATGGGCCCCACACGTCCCTTACCCTTTCCCTTGTCCTTCAGCGCCTTACGGCGTGCAGCACAGGACTTAAATGTGGCACGGCTCTTCAAACCCAGTTTGGGCCACTTGCAGACAGCTTCCCTGTCCAGTGGTACCCATTGACGGACACCACGCTTTGAGCCACAGGTCCCACACACACATACCACATCACTCTCGGGATTTGCACCTGGAAAGGCGCATTTCACCGAACGGGTGTCTGGGTGCATATATAGGGAGCAACCACCTCCACCCTGGAAATGCAGCAAATGCTCTAAGAGGCGTTGGAAGACCACATGCCACACGGCATTGGCAGCAACCATGCACGCCTCCAGAACAACGTTTCGTTGCACGGGCGCCCAAATTTTGGCACAGGGGATCTTCTTTTTTTTCTGCACGAACTTTTGATACAGCTCATGCTTCAAACTTTCACTAATACTGGCATCTTGCCTGGTACTAGTGACGGGGGCATATCTCTTGGCCACCCTCAGATCCCGCTCGCCGGCCTCATCGGAATACAGCATGGGTGTCCGTGGATTAAACCATGTGTGGGACCACCCATGCATATATAAGGTTGCAGTGCAACCTTCTTCAGCAAACTCGGGGATGATGTGCACAATATATGTGTACAACATCCCCATAGCTTGCCATGTGACAGTTGCCAGGTTATTACAACCATAGCATAGATGCACCATGTGGCAAAATGCCACCACCAAGGAATGGAAAGGCAGGGGGAGCACAATACCCCCTGCTAGTGTGCCCATGACTGTGCGGGCCTCGCGACCTGTGAGGCTAATGCCTGCCTGGAATCTACCTCGTACGTGACGCATGTGCTGCCTGCTATCAGGTGGCAAAGATCCAGGATCATACCTCCTTGCCACATGTGCTATGACCTGGAGTAGCTCATGGTTGTAGGGCGCTGGTAGTGTTCGACCTATGACACGCAGGATCCTGGAGGCTGCTCCTTTGGTGTTGTGCAATACAGGTTGCACAATATATACCTCTTCCAGGTTAGAAACCCCCTGAAACTTATGGGACCCACGCACACCATTGAGACATCCCCCTTTGTGCAAAAAGAGTTCCCCCGCCCCATCCTTATTCACCCAGGGACACGCCACACAGCCCTTTTGCCGGCACTCAGACCACAAATGGTGGTGATCGGCAGTGATTGCCCCGAGCCTTATCTGCAGGGTGGTGTTGTACACTGCACCAGCATACTTCATACGTTGCTTAAATTTACAAGAAGGCAGGGCTTGTAAGGCCTCTGCACGTTTGGGTAGCCACTGGCAATCACTGACCTTGGGAAGCTCTTGCCAGGTCAACATGTCTGTGCACCTAGGCACATTGCCAGACATTGGGAACCAGTGTCCCTGGAAATCAATTATACTGATTTTTGTGTTAATATTTGGACGGCCCTGGGGCTGGTAACCGTCGGCGTAGAGGCCTAAGGTCAGGGTGGCATGGGGTGGTGGGGGTTTCTGCCGGCCTTGGGCAGCCAATGAGCCACACTTCTGTAGAAGTAGGTGGCACAGCTGTGGTAACAACTTCCTGTTGTCCAGGGAGTAGTCCACTGCAGGAAGATGCAGGTCCTCCTGTTGCCTGAAAGCAACCATTGACCAACCAACCCCTGGTTGGAGATGGTCTAAGGTGCGCAAGACAGCGGCTGGCACCACATGCTCATGGCGAAGGCGAAGTGCAGCAGCCTGGCACTCTGGTGCTTGGGTGACTGATGTGGCCTGTGTGGTAGGCAAAGGGCCAAGGGACCTACGCACAACTATGAAGGTGCCACTTGGGGGGCGCTGTAGCTGGTCTAGGTCCTTGGCCTGCAAGGGGGTGGCCGTGGGGAAGTTCATGGCAAAGGCTGACACCATGAATTGATCAGCTGGAATAGGGCATATGCTGGCAAATGCCTCCAGCTTGGAGATCTCCCCCTTCACCCATATAGCATGGTTGTTCACAACAAATTCATGGTGAAACATGGTGCCTGGGAAACAGAAGATTGCAGTAGGCCACTGTTTTGATTGGTTTCAAAGGAACCATGTATGGAAAGCCCCAACCAATACCTTTCACCAGAACCTTTTTTTGCCAGGATTGCTCCAACCAGTTTCGAGATCTAAGGGTCCAAAGTGTGCTCGACTATCCGCCCCCTCCCTCTGCGCCACTGTTTTGGTTGGTTTCAAGGAAACCATGTATGGAAAGCCCCAACCAGTACCTTTCACCAGAACCTTCTTTTGCCAGGATTGCTCCAACCAGTTTCGAGATCCAAGGGTCCAAAGTGTGCTCGACTATCCGCCCCCTCACTCTGCGCCACTGTTTTGGTTGGTTTCAAGGAAACCATGTATGGAAAGCCCCAACCAGTACCTTTCACCAGAACCTTCTTTTGCCAGGATTGCTCCAACCAGTTTCGAGATCTAAGGGTCCAAAGTGTGCTCGACTATCCGCCCCCTCCCTCTGCGCCACTGTTTTGGTAGGTCTCAAGGAAACCATGTATGGAAAGCCCCCACCAGTACCTTTCACCAGAACCTTCTTTTGCCAGGATTGCTCCAACCAGTTTCGAGATCCAAGGGTCCAAAGTGTGCTCGACTATCCACCCCCTCCCTCTGCGCCACTGTTTTGGTAGGTTTCAAGGAAACCATGTATGGAAAGCCCCAACCAGTACCTTTCACCAGAACCTTTTTTTGCCAGGATTGCTCCAACCAGTTTCGAGATCTAAGGGTCCAAAGTGTGCTCGACTATCCGCCCCCTCACTCTGCGCCACGGTTTTGGTTGGTTTCAAGGAAACCATGTATGGAAAGCCCCAACCAGTACCTTTCACCAGAACCTTCTTTTGCCAGGATTGCTCCAACCAGTTTCGAGATCCAAGGGTCCAAAGTGTGCTCAACTATCCGCCCCCTCACTCTGCGCCACTGTTTTGGTTGGTTTCAAGGAAACCATGTATGGAAAGCCCCAACCAGTACCTTTCACCAGAACCTTCTTTTGCCAGGATTGCTCCAACCAGTTTCGAGATCTAAGGGTCCAAAGTGTGCTCGACTATCCGCCCCCTCACTCTGCGCCACTGTTTTGGTTGGTTTCAAGGAAACCATGTATGGAAAGCCCAACCAGTACCTTTCACCAGAACCTTCTTTTGCCAGGATTGCTCCAACCAGTTTCGAGATCCAAGGGTCCAAAGTGTGCTCGACTATCCGCCCCGTGCCACAGGCACAACAAGCACAAGCTGGGCCGGAAGCATGAATGGATGCCAACAGGCAGTTCAGGTGCAGCTGCGGTTCATTTCAGTGCCTCGAATGGGAATATATACCTCCCTCTCAGTCCTCCCCCTCACTGCCTTTGGCGCTGGGGTTCCCACTCCTAAGTTCGGCCAGTCGACCCGAGGAGATGGGGACGGCGGCAGGAGCTGGTGGCTGGGCGCGGGCAGCCAGGGCAGCAGAGATGGAAGACATCAGAGCGAAAAAGAGGGCTGATGAAGACCCAACACAGTGCATCCCCAGCTTAGGCAGGGGGGGGGGCTTCTGCGGTCCCAACCTGGCACTGACCCTCACCCTTGGCCTGCAACCATGCACCTAAGATGGTAAGTCGCTGCCGCTTTGGTGCGCCCTCGGAAGAAGGTTTGGGGGCTGGGGCCAAAAGAAACTCAATGCCCCACAAGACACCGTGCGCATGGTACGTGGGTTGCTGGTCTGTTCTGAAAACCTCACCATCGGGGGGGGTAACCACCTTTTCCCACGTGCCTGAGGGGGCTTGGTCCCACACCCGCCAGCCGTCCTTTTCCCCGAAAACCTCTACCACATGTGCACCTGTGATGGTGGCTCTGAGGGCGCTGTGAATCGTTGCATGTGGGGACTCGCAGAAGGCATCGTTTATGATAACCCTCAAAACCTCGAACGGAACATGAATAAATGAGAGGGGGGGGAACTGCACGTTGCAGGTAACTACTTTTTTGGACCGCTTCTTGATCTTGGCCTCTTTGAACCAAGTAACTACATCGCTCTGGGTCCACTTTAACTCGCGAATGGTACTGTCCGGGTGTGTGGACAGTATTGATTTCAAGTACATGTAATGTACACGCAGCCTCTCTTCAGATTCCTCTGCAAAGGTCCGGTCCGTGTTGTATTTCGGATCCGGACCAACAATGCAGAGGTTTCTGTATTGTACACCGTACGAAGTCTCATGTTTGCTGGGGCTTGTCTTGCCCACAGCCTCCCGTGTCGTCAAGACAGGGATTGAAAAATGCTTATGCATAAGCATAGCCAGCAAGGTATCCTTGGGCTGGATGCGGTATGCATCAGGGACGACCCTGTCCAAAAAAACCCTTAGCATTCTGGGTTCAATGGTCTCTGACGGCTTATGCCGCAGGCACAATGCTGCTAGGGCGTGTTGGAGGCGCGATTGTGTATCACCCGGTTCGGGAACTTCGGTATTGGCTGTGTCCGCGTCAATGAGCTCGCCCTCAAGCTCCAAATCTGGTTCCGGGAGCTGCTGAACGGGCTGGGGGGGCTGAGCGGACGAAGACGAGGCACCAGCGGCACTGCCTTGACTACCAGACATGTCCGTTGCAGGTGACAAAAAGTGTTCTGAGCACAAAAAGGGAATACATTAGTGAGTCTACTCAAAGGGGCCTAGGTGAGAAAGCGACACACATGCAAAAAGAAAACCACAAAAGCAGGCACAAAGCATCACAAGGCACAAAGGGCAAACATTCATAAGCTTGAGTACAATGTTCTCGATGCAAGTTTGTAGGCAAAGCAGCCACCAAGGATCAAACTGGCGTTGCACATGTCAAAAGCAAAAGTCCAAATTCACAAAGGAGCACAAAGGGGAAGCAATCATAAGCTTGAGCACAGTGTTCTCCATGCAGTTTTGTAGGCAAAGCAGACAAAGGGTAGACAAACATTAGCTTCAACGTGCTGTTCTCCATGGCATCTTGCAGGCAAGGTAGGCACCAAGCATCCAACCAAAATTCCACTGGGTTCGGGCTGAAAAATTTCTTCCGAGCTCCCCCGGCACGGTCGGCTGGGAAGCCCATGGAACATTCCTACCGATATTGGTTGCGTTTTGGGACCCGATCTGGCTGCCAAAACTTCCGAGCATCTTTCCAAGGGTTTTCGAAAACTTCCAAGCGACGGACCGAAGCATATCGCATGCACGTCGGTACAGATTTCCTAAAATTGCCACCGGTAACCGGACAATATTGGTCTCTCTTTCAATGTTCTATGCTGGGCACCGGTGGTACATGTGGTGCAAATCACCCATATCCCGAGGGGACGTTGCGTTTCATGCCAACAAGGAGCGTTTTCAGGGGTCCATGCAGCTGTTGCCTCATTTGTGCCCGCTGAGTGTCCCGAAGTGGGCTTCAATTGGTCAGGTGTGGACCCGCCACTCAGCTCCAGCCGCGCCTGCCTCACGGCCTTCATTGCCAACTCAGTTCCATGAATGTTCGTGTCACGTGGACAGTGTCTTGCAGTTCTTTCCTTTCCCTCCTCCCTGAATGGGGCAGGAGTCGGGCTGCATCTACTGGGTTCAGGGCATTGTCGCCTTGGACTGAGTTCGGGGCGTAGCGTTGATTGTGTCCCACTTTGGCGCCCTGTTGTTACTGGTATGCTTGCATGCACTGGCCCCTCTCGGCCACATACCCGCAGTTCGGGTGTGCCAGGTCATGGGGGGTGGTCAGAGGTCACCCGTGCGGGCCACTGCCACCGGCCCTGGGATATTTAGGTCCTTGGGATTGAAAAACCCCAGTGGGTACTGGCTTTTGCGGAGGTCAACATACAGCCATACAGGGGAGGGGTGTGGGCAGCGCCTGGGCGCCTGCATGTGCCGTCTGTGTGTGTGCTGGCGCATACTTCAAGCGTGGCCTGGCGAAAAAAAGGGCCAGCCCAACGATGAACGGGCTGCCTCCTCCGTCACCTCCACGGTGGGTATCGAACCTACGCCCGCGTGACGAGACCCCCGTGCACTTCCAGTATGCTATGCTGACGATGTGGTGGGAAACCCCACCCATACCCCCAGGTGTCTGTATCTGGCTATCTCCGGGGGGGGGCTCGGTTCTCCCCCCCCCGCCAAGGAGGCCCGCTACACCAACATCAACGCGGTGATCGGGCGGCGTGCGCCGTCGCCTCCACGAGCCGCGGTGACGCAGCGCACTGCGGGGCTGGGCCCCCGTGCACTTTCAGGTATGCTCCTCCCTACAGTAAATAATCCTCCTAGATGGAACCCATGTATTTATTACCACAACACCAGAACTACCCGTTGCGAGCCGCCACAAGCCACGCTCCGGGCATCGAACCCCCGCCATCCGGCGTCGGGGCCACTGATGATACCGTTGTGCTATACCGAAGATACCAGAAAATAGCCATTCAAAAAACAGGGCATGTTCACGCATCACCGAGGTGGTGGCGCTGTGCATTAGGGGGTGAAACACATGGAGCACGCTGTGCTACAGGACATTGTGGAATCGGTGTCTGCTGCCGATTCTGTATCCAAGTTGTCTGTCATCCAACTGTCCGACAGTGCCCTTTCGGGGGGTGTCCCCCCCCCCTCCATCTCCACCAGGTTCAACGACCTCAGCAGGTTGGTCCTGGCACTGGGGGTGAGCAGCGACGGCGGTTCTGGCGTCTGGAACGTGCACCTGTTGGGTCCAATTACCCGGGGCGTGTGATGCACTCCCGACATGGGTGTCGGTTGCGACTGCCTCGGTAGTTGTACCTGCCTTGGCGTGTACTTGATTTGGCTTTGCGGATACCAATGTGTGATGGGGTGTGCATCCACTTGATTTCTGTGCCATGGCGCTCAGTGAGCTCCAGGATCTGCGCCCACAGGTCCGCATGGGCCACGTCCCCTGAGGTGTTCCGCCAGTTGTGCCGCCGCCACCTTTGTGCCAGGCCAAGCACTCCATCTACCACAAGCTGACAGTCGGGGCAGATCAGGGATTTGGTACCTGGGATGTGCCCCTGCAGCGCACTGAGCGCTGCTCGGAGCTCTCCTCGGATGTTTGTTTGTGGCTCGTTTACGGGCAAAATTTCCGCCACATCTCTGTGGTCTCCGAAGTACACACCGTAGCCCCCCACTCTCCCCACTTCCGGATGTTTTTCGGATGACCCGTCTGGGTACACAATGGACCATCCATCCTCCACGTGATTGCGGATGATGGACTCATGGTGTGCCGCCAACTCTGCCGCCTGCGCAAACTTTTTCCTTTTTTTGCGGGCTGGTTGGTGGAGTGTGGGCAGCGGTCTGTCCGACGCCACTCGCACCTTGGGGTGTTCCGGCACCGTTGTGGCATCCATGGTTTTGAGTGCATGAAGCAGTAGTGCGATCTCGTTCTTAGGGAGGGAGGGGCACGGATGTTGTTCCCATTCCGACAGGACCTTAATCCATGTACGCAGGAAGTGGGACCAGGAGGGAGGTGAGGCTAACTGCACGAACTTATGCTTACACCGGACTGCCCAAGATGCCCTGATTGCCGACCAGTAGACCAGCCCCAGTGCTGTTGTCACAGACAGCATCGGGGTGTTGATCAGCACTTCCGTGGGATCCACGACCGTCCCCCCTTCATGGGGGATTGGACCGATGCACTGCACTGCCAAATGGAATGCCGTGGGCAGGAATCTGCACTCCGTGAGTGCGTGCTCCATTGTTTCCTGTGCTCTGTCCAGGGGGCAGGCGGTGTCTGCCGGTTGCCAGTTGGCCAGCCGGCATCCTGCTGTGAGTTTCTTCCAGAGTGCTGTCTGAATAAAATCCAGGTCGTTCGGGGGTAGGGAGAGCCGGGCCCACACACGCCATGTGTCTGGCGTCTGTCTCGGGGTCTCTGGGGACAGTTGCATTAGGAAACGGAGCATGGTCCGTTTGTTCCATTGTAGCCAGAATGCTGGTTGCCCTTCGTCCTCTTTGGCTAGAGGCGCGCTGGGTTGTGCCAGGCTGGCCAGGCCACTTTGGTACACTGGGATCCATGTTCTGGGTAGGTGTGCCGCAATGTCCATGTCTCTGAGCTGTGCTATCGTGTGTATGCCTTTTCGAATGAGGGCCGGGCAGTAGTATGTGTTCATGCGCGTGTCCCTGAACAACACCGAATGCCACAGCGGCATGGCGTCTATCTGCGGGTGTGGGGGGGTTGGGACCTTTGCTGGTTTGCGAAGCAATGAGAATGCCTTGCATGACATTCCCAGGAAGGGGTACGTTTTCCATGGGATTGGTCCTAGTTGGAGCCACGGTAGAAACCTGGCCTCCAAGGGAACACCAAACGTGGAGGCCCACGTCCGGAGGTGTGACCTCGATAGGGGGGGCACCACTGTTGATTCTTGCCTGGAAAGCATGAAGGCTGTGGCGTGTTGCCATAGTAAAAATTTGGATGGCCGGGGGAGTGTGTCACCCCCCAGTCCCGGTCGGAGTTCCAAAATTGGGAGTGTCGGTCCCCAAGAGGTGAGGCATAGGGCTGTCTTGTACACTGCCGACACCTGGGATATCACCGCGTCTTTCGGGAAATACGCCCTGGCCGGAAAAATGAGTAGTGGCAGGACCCACTCATGGAACAGTGCTACTCGTTCTTGGTGTGTGAGGGGGAGCGTGCGCATGAGTTCCGCTCTCTGCATGGCCCTGGCTATGGTTGGTGCGTATGCGTCCTCACTGGACACGTGCCCCAGTACTATACCCAGGTACCTGATTTTGGCTTTAACAGGCACCCCAAAGGAGGCTAGGATGCGTTTGTGTTCCTCCCCCCATTCCCCTTTGAGTAAGAATGCCGATTTCCCTAGGTTGATCCGCAGGCCCACAAACAGTCCATACACTTGTATGGATTCGAAAATGTGTGTCAGTAGTTTGCAGACGGTATGGGGTGGTAGCGGTATGTAGATCAACAGATCATCCGCATAAAAGAGTATATGGATGCAGGGTGACAGGCTCTGTAGTTTCCGGACGAGGACTGAGCTGACCATAACAAAAATTGCCGGCGACAGTGGGTCGCCCTGCTTCACTCCTGACTGCGGATGGACATGCACGTCCTTGACGACTCCTCGCGCTACTCCAAAGAGGAAGGGGGCCTTGAACAGTGCCATCAGTAGTGCAATGAGGGGGATGGGGAGGGCGATATGCAGGAAAAATGCAACCACGTAACTGTGTTGGATGGAGTCATATGCTTTGGAGAAGTCTATAGGTCTATAAGTCTATAGTCTATATATTTTTGATATTCTGTGCCAGGGGAAGGGAGTTCAGATATTCGATGCACTCCGGCACTGTCTTTGTTCCTGCCGCCATTATACCCGACCAGTGTTCTTGCAGTGCTTTGGCAATTGCCGTGGGTTCGGTGAGGAGCTGCCCTCCCTTGTTCCTGAGCACCGCCAGTCGCCGCCGCTGCTGCAGTTCCCTGGTGAGCCGTGCTACCTCCATTTTGCGTTGCTGCTTCTGGTATACCGTCGCCGGCTCCTCTTGGAGTACCTGCCGCAGCTTTCTCAGGACTGTGGTCCCAATCCTGTCTGCCTTTTCCTTTTCTGCAAACGCTTGTAGCATCGCGTATGCACGTTGCGTGTCCTGGGGTGGAGTCCTTTTTCACGCAGGAAGCGCAGTGCCTCGGCTGGCGTGTGGCGCAGTGTTGCGCTCATCAACATGGCCAATGCCTCCTGTGTACCCTGTGTGTGGATGGATTTTTCAAACCTGAATGCCGTTTTTTTGATTATCTGTGTGGCCTCCTCCCACCAGCCATCCCCCTGGTGCCCGACAGCTTTGAGTTCAGCCTCCATTTCTTTTACCGTCTCCGGGTCCTGCAGGAAGGACATTGGGACTCGTAACCGTTGCTGGGTGTCTGTGGAGTGTGGGGGGGAGAGTGTTGCTATGACTGCCCGATGGTCGGAGCCGCCCAGCCCGTGTGTGTAGCAGCGCGTCAGGGAGTGCAGCATGTGTGAGGCAAAATGGATCCTATTGATGCGTCTGCGGTGTGGGGCGAACGGTAGTGGAGCGTCCTCACTGCCTGGCTCTGAATCCGCTCTGCGTTCTGTGTGGAATCCCCAAGTCCACCCCTTGGGGGTGTGGTCCGCATCGGGGTCTTCTGTGGGTTTAAACGCGTGGGACCATGCATCACATAGGTCGTGGCTAACACAGAACGCCAGTTCTGCGTCTCGCGCTCTCATTGCATCAGGTAACCCGTCGTGGACGGTACAGACTTCCGAATCTACACCTGGCGCCATTACAGAGTTATGGTCCGCCAGTAGGACGCAATGCCGTCCGAGGTTTATATAGTTGGACTGCTTACGGAGGAGTTCGTATTGGGCCAGTCTTTTACACGGCTCATGGTGGAAATGTGCTCCCACCACTGAGATTTCTAGGCCATCTGCATTCCTAAGGTGTACCACCATGATGCGTGGCGAAAAAGACATCGCACTGACGCACGCCCACTCTTTGTTCCAAAAAATTGCAACCCCCCCCCCCCGCATCCCTCCCACGGTGAGCTGGGTCATTAGCTCATACCCTGCTCGTTTTGCGAGTGTGTTCACCTTCCTCGTTTGTTGCTCCAGTGTGTCCGACTCTGTCCGCAGGTGTGGTTCCTGTATGGCGAAAATCTGGACATTGACTGCCTTAAAATATTTAAGTATGATTTCAAATCGGGAAACCTCCCTTGAGCCCTCCCCCACCTCCGTAAGCAGTTCTTTGCAGTTCAGGGTGGCGACTGAGAGGTCTGCCCCGATTGGCAGCGCCTGTACGCTGACGCCTGTCGAATGTGGGGCGTTTGCCCCGGTATCAGAAGGGAGAGGATTCATTTTGGCTTAATGGCCGTTTGCTCCGTACCGACGTGATGTCGAGCGCCATCATACGTTGTTCACTCGCGTCCGACGGTCGGGAAGATGAGCCTGATGACTGAGACTGGGATTGGGAGAGCAGGGCCTGCAGATATGAAAGCTGATTGGCATTCAGTTGTCCCTGCTGATAAATCGGCGGGACTGCCATGCCGTTGTTCAAGATATTGGGGAGGACGGGGGGTACAGAGACACGCTGGTTAGGTACTTGATGTGTGGGGAGGAGGGAGCTTTGGGGTGCGCTCTGTGGCGCCGCCCCTGCCTGGACTTGCGGGGGGGGGTGCGTTGGGCTTCTTTGGCCGTGCCTGCCAATCGGCTCTGGCCTTTTCCCATTCCCCTTTGGACCTGGCTGTGGCAATTTGTTTCGTGCCGTCCTCCTGTTGGAGCGTGAGGACCATGCCTTTCAGTTTGCTGATTCCCGGCGCTTTCACCAGCCAATTGGGCTTTCGCAGATTCCCCATATTCCAGCGCAGTTTTTCCAGAGTGATGGCTGCGTTGTCTGTGGGGATCTGGTTTTTGCGCATAGCCTCTTTAACCACCTGTAGGAGCTCATCTGGCGATAGGAACTGTGGTAGGTCCACCAGCACGATGGTGTCTCCCTCCCCTGGTGCCTTGGACCCTGCCGTGCTCCACGACTTGTTGGTGCGGACACTGGAAGATGACGACGTGTCCCCATCTCTGTCCCAGAAATCATCTTTAGTGCCCTCGGTTTTGAATGAGTACCCGAGTTGCTTAAGGGTGGGTAGCGCTGAGGCAATAAAAGTTTGTGCGTCCTTTTTGCGTTTGAATGCGAGCCGTATTTTATTCGTGCCTTCGTACTGCAGGTACGGCCGATCCTGCAGCTGATCCATTATTTTCTGCACGTGAAAGTTCAAAACACTCCAGAAATGGGTCACGGACTGGTGGTTCCTGTGATTCTTCCCCAAGTACACTTCCGCCACCACCTCCGCCCCTGTCAGTTTGCCCTGCTGGACATGCAGTGGCATCATGGAAAAATTTTCTCTGGGGTGCCACTTCGCTTCCAGCGCTTCCACCTGCTCTCTGGATGTTGGGGTGAAAATAATCCAGGATGTCAGTGTGGGGTGGGGTCCTAGTGCCACTGCGATTTTTCCCTCTGGTTGCTATATGTCCTTGATGAGTTCCGCCGACTCCTTGTTATTGATGGAGACGGCCATTCTGTTGCCAATGGATTGCAGACTCAGGACAGTCTCCAGCGGATCCTGTCCCGGGGGCAGCACATTCACAAGCGCCTTCCGTGGCGCGCATGCGAAGGGGTTGGTCCTGGTAGCATGTCTGGACTCGATGATCCACGTGTGTAGCTGTCCTCCTCCCACGACTCCCATGGGCCGGGATACTTTTTCTATGGAGTCCATGGCAAACGGGAAGCGCCCCTGCAGTGCATCCGCTCCTTCGAATAGTCGCGACTCGTTTGGCGTGAAGATGACGATTTTCATGTTCACTTGTGCGTATTGCGCCAGGAGCTTCTTCGTCATCTCTCTGGTCTCATCCAGCGCTGTGTAACTGACGGCCAGGAGAAAAGATGCCCCCTGCGGCAAGGGCCACATCACTTGTTTCATTTCCTTCTCCTTTTCGTCGAGGATGGTAGGCATTGACATATACGGAACCGAGATGTCTTTGGGAGCAAAATATTTTCGGTCGCACAATACAGCAGAGAGCTCTGGGCTTGCTGCCCCGCAAACAATTGCCAGCTGCGTCGGGTCTGTCGCTACGAGAACCACTGATTCCTCCTCCGGGATTCGGTGCTTGTGTAGCCCTTGAAAATGGCTATCTAGAACACCCCGGGTCTGCGTGCTGTACTGACAACATGTTTGAGATTTTTGTCCCTTGTGGACGGTGCCTGCGTTGCTTGCTGCCTCCTTTTGTCAACAGGCAGCCACCATGTCCCCATACAAATTCACGCAACGTGCTGTTGCTTCCCCCGATGCACCAGAGAACCCTTTGGTGCACAAAGGTGTGCCCATTGTGCCACCCTACGCCCGGAAATGCCTCCATTCCCTGTGTGATGCACCGTGCACGGAAAAGGCCTTGCACATAGGGCCGGCCCAATGACCCCCTTTCTGCACCCGCCGACTTCAGGGGGCTCTTTGGGCCCCCCTTCCCAACAAAAACCTTTTCTATTGTCCCCACGCGAAGATGATGAGAAGGATATGCCCTCGCCCAAGCCGCAGAACTTATTTTGTGCCTTCCTCAAAGTCATCAGTCTGCCACTGGGGGGGGTCAGTCTGCCACTGGAGGGGTGTTTGCCCAGCGCGCACCCGGCGCGCTACTTTGTAGTAACTATCCCGGCTTTAACCCCAGATTTACCCTCCCCCAGAGGAGCCCCCCGAGTCAACTAGAGTGGACCGCAAACCTTCCCTACAAAACATGTTGCAGTGCAAATAATTGAATTTAACATCAATGTGTGTCCATCATGTATTGCCTAATCAACAACTTGTTCCCCACAAGTGTGGGCATCAATACATTCTGCACAATAACGCTCCTGGCACTCACTACAAACTGTGATGTTGGAGCGCTTCTGACAACATTACACACACGCATCTGCCTCATTCTCTCCCTCATCTTGCGTGGTGGCTAAGTTGCTTTTATCAGTCCAAATATGAGGCGGGACATGGTGCCATGGCCCATGAGGTGGGTGACGGACCTGCCTCCGAATGCAAAATTACGTGAAATGCAACAAAACACGCACGGACTGATGCAACTCATTAGGGCCGCCACGCCAGATGTTCCTAACCAAACCTCAATGCCACAACTGTCCAAACAAATGCTCAATGCGTGCCCTATACCACCCATGCACATCATTGTATGATTGTCGGCGGGCC
The DNA here is from genome assembly GCA_964036045.1 of Eutreptiella sp. 'Long Island Sound 2002'. Lineage (NCBI taxonomy): Eukaryota > Euglenozoa > Euglenophyceae > Eutreptiales > Eutreptiaceae > Eutreptiella > Eutreptiella sp. 'Long Island Sound 2002'. The sequence continues at coordinate 657,445 of OZ038401.1, forward strand.
GTCAAAATTCCATTCTTTCTTCCAATGAATGGCACAATGACATGAATCCGGCCTTTATAAGCGCCATCATGGCCCCCAACCTCAAAATCAAAGAAATCACCACGGGGTTCCCATAGTGGGGATGGATCATTATGGCTACATCAACCCTGCCTTCTCGGGGTCCCCATGGTGGGGATAGATCAATATGGCTACATCGCCCCTACCTTCTCGATAGTGGGGAGAAAAGAGGGATGGAAAATGGGTAAACATGGTTGAAAATAGGTAAAAATGGGTGACCATTCAAATATGCCACATCCAAAAATGCATAAGAAGCTAAAAAAAAATCCGGGTATTGAACAAAAAACTTGTGAAAAGGGGCATTCCTCATATCTTCAACCGGAAAGGGGCCATACAAGAAGCCTAGATTACGGCTTTGTGTCAAAAATGGCCCAAAAAGGTGCCCGGCGCTGCCACTCCCCCACTGACCTCACGGAACTCAACACATTGCTGGAGCCTTGCTCCATCTTGCACCTTCCCTCAGCCGAACGCTGGGCCTTGAACTTGCAAACAGAACCATTATGGCAAAGAGACTGATGCAAAACAGAAGTGGTAACGCACATTTTGATTGTGTGACGATTATGCATCACGCTGCCTGTGCTTGGTTTGTTGCACAGTTGTTCTGGCCCTTGAACCAGGTTTTGGCGTTTTTCTCTTTTTTGGGGGGGCAGGGGGTCAAGCCATGATAAGCTGCCGGAGCTTGCTCATCAGAAGGCACTCGAGAAATCTGTCGGAATCCAGGATCAGTGCTGTCCCATGCTACATCTCGCAAGACGGTGTGATAGCGGATATCAGACGCAGTGAGGATAAGCTGTATCTGATACCAGGAAATGCAGTGGGAACTGCCACGCCTCAAGGCATCCCAGTGTGCTACTGGAGCACAAGACAAACTAGAAGGCTAAGTAAATAACAGCGGTGTGCTAGGCACAGAAAAGCAGTATTTGTCTGCCATGGACCAGGTTTTGTTTCGAGAGAATCAGCTTTTTTTTTTAGAATGATCGATTTTTGTTTTTCGTTTGAATTATCACTTCTTTCAAGAGAATCAGCCGTTTTTTTGAGAACGATCGGTTTTTGGTTTCCGTTTCGATTATAGTGACCAAAATGTTTTCATGGTCATCCAGGAAACCAAGAGGTGGTGCATCTATGAAGGTGTGTGCAGGTGCCCGTGCGCCTTGCAGCAAGGGGTTTTGGGAGGACTATCCATTGTGCCTTGGATCAGACAAGTGCGCACATGCGCTGTTTGGTGCCACATTCCATGTTCTGCACCCTGTGCAATGCTTCTTGGATAGCGCATATCTGAGCAAATGATCAGCAAACATGAGCTTTGAAAAGGTTCTTCAGTATGTGCTGGTGCGGGCAATTCTGAAACATACGTTATCAACGTCATGCTTTGGGGTTTGTCATTTCCCAGCCCTTTGTCCCTCAACACTGCAGCATGCGGAACATGTGCAACACCCTACTGCAAGATGGCTACTTCTCCTAAAAGCAAACACGCAATTGTGGCAGGACTTTGCCTCTTTCGAGGCGCCGCATGTCGCTGTCATTCACATCACCACCACCTGTGCCTTCCCACACACCCGGCCCCCTTCTTCAATGCAACGCAATGCAGCAGAAGCCTTTCTCAACGTCCACTCAGTGCACACCCCTGGGACCACCTCCCCCCCCCTCACATGCAGCAAGAAGGAGTGCACAATGGGCCGTATCTGTTTCTGGCCGGTTTTACAGGCATGTGGAGGTGACGAAAAAACGGTGCATTTGCAAGGAAGGAGGCATTCGACACATTGCAGGGTCACTTGGGAGGTAGCATTGTTACTTCATCCATCTGGGCAACAGCATTTCATGCACTGGACAAGAAACACAGCCCCCATAATCCCACTTCCCATCCCTCTTAACACTATGGTGGACACCAATGATTCTAAACTTGGTTCTTGAGTATTCCAGCCGTCCCTGCTCCCGCCATACGTCCTCTCTGAGCACCATCCCACAATTTCTGACTTGCGCATAAATGGGGTCCCCGTCCCCCTCGCATGCTGAACAATCAAAAGCAGACAGCACAGTGCGGAACCGTGTGGTGTATTCATGTATCAAATGGGCACACGCCTCGAACCCAAAGCTCGTCGCGGGCCACTCGCAACCGGTCATGCCTGGGAAAACAAGCTCCACAAGCTTGACGTTCGGGCACTTCGCGGCCCAGTCTCGCATCGGGTATTCATTCGGGAAGTGTCCGGAGATCCTCAGGGTCTCCAGCCCGGAGAACACGCCCTGTGCGTTCAATAACCGGTCATGACTGGGGTGCCCGGGCAGAAGACAGGAACCGCCGCGCCATTCAATATGCCTCAGGGCCCTATGGCCCAGAAGTGCCGCCAGATCGGGGTGACCTGACATGGCATCGCTGGAGGAGATGCTGAGTCCAGAGAGATTGGGGCATGCCATGCAGACGAACGTGAAAAAGTCGAAGTCTAACTGGATGCGATCCGGATTCCTTGGGATTGTCCTGACAAGCCCTCCACCGTCGCTGTCATCCCCTTGGGTATCACTTGTGTCCCAGTCTTCCACATCTCCGAGATCCTGCAGTGTCAGGGACTCAAGCAGGCTCGCCCTGACGAGGAGTGAGTGCAATGCTTGGGCCCCCAAGTTTGTCACATCAAGCTCCAGACGGCGGAGGTTGGCTGCCGTGGTCGCAGTGATCTTCTCCAAGCGAGGACACCGAACAACGGCAACAGAAGATGGTTTTCTGAGACTCACCTGGACCAGCATAGGCATGTCTGAAAGACACACGGTTGTCAAGGGGGCGCAGGTGAGCAGCCAGCACCACTCCAACTTCAGCCTGGCAATGGAAAGGGTCTCAAGCTGCAGGCAGAGCGTGAGCAGCCGTGTGAGCCACAGCGGCGAGAGCGATAAACACACTAATCGAACCAACCGATCCCCGTCATCCTCATCTTCATCTTCATGCCAGTCGTAGCAATCAATCTCCTCGTGTGGCACGGCGATGGAAAGGCTCGTGGAAGAAGCGAGCAACTTCGGGTAGCCAAACGCTGACACCTCCTGTGGCTTCCTAAAGAACAGGTGCACAGCCTTCCAGTGCCGTGGGCACCGGACCACAGACGCCAGCCGGTGGCAGATTGTGGCCGTGGCCGGCGCCGCACTGTGGCCAAGAAGCTCCAGGGTGATGAGGGACAAAATGTCATCCGGGAGGTCCAGCAGAGGCATGGGTGTGGGGACAAAGGACCCTAAGAACGAAATCAGATTGGGTCGCGCGTGGACACTCGGCACTGACGGGCTGAGAACGAACAAAAGACTGTGCATGGCCAAGGGGCATACAAAGGCAATCCCCCCCCCCCCGATGGGTATCAAGCCAGGGCTCAATGGCGATTGGGCAGTGTTTGGATGGTGCTACTGCCTGCCTTAGTATGTTGGCTGTATAATAAAAGACAACCCAGTGCCACAGGAAGGGAGTTGAATACGCATGCAGAGCTTATTTATCCTTTTTTCAAGCTTTTTTCTTTTTGCTTTCAGTAGACATAGTCCGGAAGCTGCGAAGGTAAGCTCAGTTCGGTCTAATGTTACATCACAGGTGCTCAGCCCAAATCATATAGGGTCTTTAAAAAAAAAGAGGCTTACCCCTCACACTGTTTTCTCCTTTCAACCTACAGAGGAAGCTGCCTGGCAGCAGCCACGTCTTCAGACTGAAGACAAAAAACCAGGAAAACACACAATAAACTGTGGTTGTGCAAACAGAATTCAACATGAACAGTCGTCATTTATCCTTGTTTTTTGAAGGCACAAGCCAATCAGTGCAATCGCCCATATTCAAGACAAAACACACAGACAGACACATAGCAATTTGTTTGTGCCTTGTCCTCAGGGAACGATATCGGAGAACATGAATCGAGAAAAGCGACCAGCACTCAAGGCAGGACTGGCTTTATTGAGGTGCTCCGCAGGTAAACTCGGTTTTTTTTGTGTGTGTTCCGGCGCCGGGCGTGCGCAGCAGCCCCCCAAGAGGAGCTAAAGCCACGAGCGCGCACGGGCAATGGTTCCAGAACCATGTACAGTCTCCATCTTGTGACCTGCAGCAGCACACGGGTGAGGTGTGTCCCCATGAGGGACACCGCAGCGGTCAAGACTTGTGTACAGACTACATCAATGTAGCCGCAGCTACCACGACTCGGGTTGAAAAACCAAGGTCATCATACATCCACATATCTGAACGAATATATCTGTTTCCTACATACTACATTCCTATCATATCGTATCCTATCAGATCATATCATCATATCATAGATTCCTACAGCTCCGCGTGTAAACTCGGTTTCCTTGCATAAGGGACTGTGTACCTGTGCAGGCAATCAACCATGAGGAAATTGCTGCCCCATTGGTGCACAGCCCAGCCTTTTGGGGGGTGTCATTGCACGGTGCACGCACGGTTCAATCTTTTTGGAATGTTCACCTAACTTTTGCCCCGTTGCACGGCCCCTACAGTACCACACCCAGGGTCCGATCTCTGCACCCTGTGGCCCTTGCGGGCATACCAGAAATTTTGAATTTTTCATCAGATGCTTGTTTTTTTGTGTGTTCCGGCGCCACATGAGTTCAGAGTTCATCCGAAGAGCTATGAAGAAAGAAGACGCTCTTAGGCATTTGCCTAGCGTATGCACAACTAGCCACAGACTTCATGCAGAGTATGCATGTCCACAAGTGGACATCTGTGGGGACATGGGGACAGGCAACCTCAAGCCTCGGTTGCCATGTCACTGCACATGAGGTCTGCCACGGACACTAGGTGTCCAACTAGTCAAATCAAAAGTAGATGTCAACACAGGTTTTCAATTTTTAATTTTTAGTCTGATGCTTGTCATAGGTTCCAGGACCCCAATTTCTCCACCTTACGGCTCTCATGTGGGGGTTGATCTTCTAGTTGAGGGGTGCTGGGAACTTTCAGCATCCACTCCACGTTTTGGGGGCTCCGCCAAAGCGGCCATCAATGCCTCATTGTGCAGGAGTTCGGAGGGCTCGGGGGTTTCAGCATGGCTTGATGAAGAAGGAGTTGCAATGGCAAACTCCCGCCGCTCCTCTAGGGCATACTCGTACAAGACCTTTTGACCTCCCAATTTGTACCGAATAGAGATGCGGCGCCCACGTTTTGGACAAGGGCCAAAAATAGTGGCTGGCACCCTCTCCCTAGTGGAGCGGTTGTAGTACGCAAGGCAACCTAAGGACAAGCCAGGGTAACTCTGATTCGGGCATTGTGGATTTGGGGAACAAACAACACCCCAAAAGATGCACGGTGCGTGCACAATGCGCGCACGGTTCAGGCAACACCCCCTTGAGGCCATTACCCCTATGAATGGGTATTTGGTGACATTGAGGGGGAGTGTTAGCGCGCTAGGCATCTTTAAGGGCCACTTTTGATACGGAACCCTCGTCCACACTTTTTTCATGGCCCCTTTCCGGCTGGGGATATGGACCGGCCCCTGCTTTTACTTTCATTGGAAAAAGAATGGAATTTTGACGGCCCGGCAACAACCATACAATGATGTGCATGGGTGGTATAGGGTATGCATAGGGCATTTGTTTGGGCATTTGTGGCATTGGGGTTTGCTTGGGAACATCTTGCGTAGCAGCCTTGATGAGTTGCACCAGTCCCTCCATGCTTTTTTTCTGAGTTTTTGGCACTCAAGGTGTCATTGAGTGTACTCAAGAGAACCCCGGAAAGAAGAAGGTCCATTTATGTACAGTATAGGTGCACCCGGAAGCAGGGCGGACCAGAGGCCCAAGCATCGTAGTGGCATAACATGTGTTGACCCTTCATACAATAGTGTAGGCGGTCTGCCACGCCCATCAGGCATCGGTCTATTTGGAGGCATATAGTGTGTGTTACCAGTGTGTGTTCCTAGCCCATACGTGTTTTGTTGCATTTCACGCAATTTTGCATTCGGAGGCAGGTCCCTCGTTATGGACCACGGGACCATGCCCCGCCTCATGTTTCAACTCATAAAAGCAACTTGGCCGCCACACAAGATGAAAGAGAGGATGAGGCACATGGGTGTGCCTTGTGGTGGGAGAAGCGCTCCACCATCACAGTTTGTGGTGAGTGCCATGAACATTATTGTGATGAATGTATTGACTGCCACACTTGTGGGGAACAAATTGTTTAATAGCGAATACATGAGTGATACACATTGATGTTGAAATTCTCCATTTTGCCATATGTAGCTTTGTAGGGAAGGTTTGCGGTCCACTCTGGTCGACTTGGGGGGCTCCTCTGGGGGAAGGTAAATCCAGGGTTACAGTCGGGGTAGTTAATACAAAAGTAGCACGCTAGACGCTGGGCAAACACCCCTCCTAGTACCAAACAAAGTAAAATTGAGGAAAATGTGGTAAAATTGAGTAGAAATGAGGCAAAACCATGGGGAGCAGTCAATTGCAGTTCTAGACACCAACCCCCACGGCGTGGGCAAGGGGGTCCAGAGGGGGGGGGGTCCGGGTTTTTTGGGTGATGTTGGCTTGTGTCTTACATTGTTGCTTGCGGCATGCCTTTGCTAGTTTTGGTGTGCGTCTGCTTGAATGCCCCCCCGTGTACCCCTCCCCCCCCCATGTCCAGCCCCCCCCAGGGTACACGGTCCCCCCCCCGCCAGGGGGGGGGGGGGGAACCGTACACCACTCCCGACCAGCCAATTCTAGTATAACCCAACCAAAAATTTTCTTCGGCGCCTTTGGCGCCTGTGATTTCCTATTGATTTCTTATTGTTCATGGGCCAAGTGACGGACCCCCCCCTGGGAGGGGCGATGGACACGTGGGGGGGATGGACATGGGGGTGGGGGGGTACGTTAGCACAGTTGGTTGGCAGATATGGCAAAGAGACTGATGCAAAATAGACCTGGTAACACCCATTTTGATTGTGTGTGACAATTATGCATCATGCTGCCTGTACTTTTCTTTTTTTTTTTATCTTCCACCAGTCCTCAGTACAGCCCCTTTCGGAGAGCGGAATCATGGCAAAGCCACGGTCCACAACGGTTGTACATGCTGGTCTGTCTGGGGCGTTTGACAAAACAGTCCCTCTGAGGTCCAGGAGTGGTACTCATAACCATCAGGGTATGCCCTACCGGCCACGCTTCTTAGTCCTGACAATCATCTGACCTAGAACTGATATCTCTCTTCTCTCTCAAGTACTGCTGTGTCACTCCCTTACTGAAGTAGCGTTCTCCTTCTCTCCAAGACCTAGGGGCCCCCTAGGCAGCGTTCACAGCACCCCCTGTCCCGGCGGCCTCTTCTCTTGCCCTCTCGTCCCGGGTGTGCCCGTTGCCCCTGGCACCCCCGGAGCTCGGTACGCCCCAGACCCTCCCCCAGGCGGTGTAAACCAGCTGATCACGTGATGGGACGGAGCCCCGGCCTTTCAAAGAACGTGCCCCGCGGTGGCATCCCCCCCCCCCCCCCCCTGGGCCATCCCCCGTGGGACAGGGGGGGGGGGGGGTCAGGCCCAAGCCCCTGGGCCTCGCTGCACACGCCCGGGCCAGAGGGACTGCCCCCGGGTCCCCGTTCTGCCCAGTCCTCTGGGGCCTCTGGCAAAGGTTTGGCTGGTTTCCCTAGCTACGCTTCCCTCCTGACACGGCACAGTAAAAGACAACTTCCATCTGACGGGCGGGAGCGCGCGGCCCCACCCGCCCGCTGCACACTGCACACTGTGAAGAGAAGGTCAGTGGAGCCAAACTGGGGTTTCTGGGGAAACCTGGGTCCGCATACGAGCGACTGCTGCGGGTGGCCCCAGCGTCCAGGGACGGTCTGGGGGCCGTCGGGGGCGGTCAGACAGTGATGCCCCCCGGAGGAGGGGCTGCGCGACACGCACTTTCCGGGGAAAGTCAGAGGCAAGTCACACGATGCGGCCGCGCTGTGCACACGCCGGGGCATCCGCAAAGGAGGGCACCCCCGACAAGCGGTCGAGGCCCCCCCCCTGGGCCATGGCTTAGTGATCCTCTTGGGGGGGGGGGGGGGGTCCTGCGGCCCATGGCCAGCCCCAGCCGACGCCCCCACCCACCCACATCAGAAAATTTTTCCTCCGGCCAAAAATGAAATGAAATGAAATGAAATGAAATGAAATGAAATGAAATGAAACGAAAGGGGCCGGAAATTCGAGGCCGATTTTCGGTACTCAAACTTTGTTCTGGCCTCTGACTCAGCTTAAGCAATCAGCAATGGCCTGCCCTCACCCCTTGGGGCCCCGAGGGGTCGCTGCAGAGCGACGGGGGCACACATGCCCCCCCCCCCCCCCCCCGCCCCAAGGCACCCCCCAGAGCCAGACCACCGTCACAGGGGCGCAGACCGCCGGACTGAGCCGTGGTTGCCACCTTCAAAGAAGTGGCTGCACAACCCCTGCCTTTTGTGAGGGGCCCCACGCAGAGGGAGTCCCAAGGGCGGTGGTGCATCGCGAAGGCCCTGGGCCGCAGGGGGGGGGGGATGCAGCCGATGCCACGACGCATGGGCCTCGGGTGCGGCGCGGGAGGAGGCCCGCGCACTGCGCACGCACGGCGCGTCGGTGGCCCCCCGGGGCTCCGTGGGATTCGGAGGATGAGAGGTCAGCAGTCGAGTGCCAGAGGGCGGAGGGGGGGTCTCCCGAGGCACTTGGACTTCCCACGCCAATGCCACGGCCTTCCTGTGCTGACAGACGGGGGCATCTGAGCGCGTTGAGGGACTCCAAAGGGGGCGTTTTCGCACAGTGCACACACAGCACCAATTATTACGTTGTTCATCCCGGGAACACCCCTGCAAACCACCCCCCTACAGAAGCGTGCATGATCCATTCAAAACAGCATCGGGGGGTGCGGAGTTCAGGATCCTGGGACCCGTGGCTGAAAACAGCCGACTTCTCACACAGCGCATGGTGCGCCCCCAAAGGGCACCCCCCCCCCCCAAAAAACATTACCTTTGCCCCCGGGAGCCCCCCCCACCCCCACCCCCACCCCCATGACTGTGGGTCAGCATGCGGCCTTCACCCCTCGCCCCCCCCCCCCCCCCCCAAACGCAGATCCCATTGGGCGGGGGAAGACAGAAATGAACGGCATTTGGGCGAAGAGACTTGGGGCCCCGTTCTGGGGGGCCCATGCAGTCCTCTGGGACTGCGGGTGGGGCTGCCACAAGACGTGGGGTGGCAGCGGAGCGTCACATGGGCTCAGGAAAGAGGGGGGGGGGGGGCGCTGTCCGGGACAAGCGGACCGTCGAAGGGCCAGAGGCACGCGGGTGTGCCACACATTCGGGGCCTTTGGGGGGGGGGATTGGGCACAGAGGGAGGGACATGCGGACGGAGACACAGAGGCCCCCTCCCCCCCGCCCGGTACATGGGCATAGGGCATAGGGGCAGTCTCGCTCAGCCTCAGCGGTGGCGGCCAGAGCCCATCTGCGGTACCCCCCCGGCCCCCGAGGGGCTGGACAGTGGGGGGGGGGGGGGTCGCTTTCTGGAAGTTCACTGACCAACACCGTTGACACTGATGGCCGCCGACCTACCCCCCCCCTCCCCATTGCATAGCAATCGCCTGCATGCAACGGTATTATCGCACCTCCCGAGGGAACGTACCCCATGTGACGGTTCCCTCACCCCCCAATTACTGTGCAAAGGACCTGTCTTGCGCAGGTGGGGGGGGGGGGGGGCAGGTATGTCGACTGGCAAATGTGTTTGCCAACGGAAAATTGTACTTAACCTGCGATGTTTCTGAGGTAAACTGCTTGCCACAGGGGCTGGTGCCCCCTGCCAGGCCCCTGGCCAAGCCTGCCCCCCAAAGCTGCCAAACCCCGTGCCAAACCCTCAACCAAGAGTGCAGCCAAACCTGCTTCCCGGGTGGCAGCCAAGCCTGCAGCTGCAGAGCCCATTCCTGTGTGACACCAAACAAGACATGCAGACACAAGGGCATGTCAACCACAAAATGAGCCAGAAACTGCCGATTGGGATACATGTTCAGCTCTACTGAGAGACAGGCTCCGTGTGCCACCTTTTCTGGCAGGAGTATTTGACTCTGAAGAACTGCACATGCTCAACAAGGACCAGGGCCGCGGTCCCAAAAGTCCAGGCAAACCCGGGATTCAACGCCCACCCCCGTGCCTGGACAAGGCCGTGCTTGCGCGTGCCACACAGAACCGCAAGGCACGCGCGGGCCTCAGGCCTTACACAACACGGTACCACGCACAAGCAACTGTCCGAATGTTGCCTGTCCCTATTCACCTTCCGCCTCATCCTGAACAATTGGACATGCCTGCCCCTCGGGGCTGGTTTCGCGGCAGGTGGAGGGAATAACAAAGCTAGTCATGGCTGCAATTCCCATCCAAACAAACCGCGCGGTTGCAGTGTGTGGGACAATGCTGTGATGAACAGAATGCACACTCACAGACATGACTGAGCCCCGCCTTCCTGGTACAAGCGCGTCACAAACATCCAATCCTCCATTCAGGGCCACAAAAACAGCGGTCCCAAAAAATGATAAAAACGGCGGTTCAACGCCCACCCGGTGCTTAGCCATAATCCGACGATGGCCGTCACCCCCGGTATCCCACCGGTCGGAACTCACTGTTCTCTTGTTCAGCAGACGCGGCGAAGCCGCGAGCACGATTCATCCGCCCCGTGCTGAGACAAGGCCGTGCTTGGACCGGGGGGGGGGGGTCAGGGCGTTGCTTGAGCCGGGGGGGGGGGGTCCAGGGGGGAGGGGCCCCCCCCGGTCGGAATGAAAATTAAAGCAACGCCCTGGGGGGGGGGGGTACACCACGCACACTCTTTGCCCACACAATCTCAGTGTCTGATACACTGTCCCCCTTCCTGGCCAAAGCCAAGCACATCTTCTTGGTCATGATGCCCCGCTTGCTCCTTCGTGCTACAATCCATGCCCAACGCTTTTGGTCTGTCTCGTGGTACCTGTCTTTCTGCCTAACCCATGACCGAAATTACGAACACCTGAAGCGTTCTGCATGATGATACAGGGCACAGTGGAGTGCATTGGATGCAAGAAACCTGAAGTGCACAGCAATGCACCAATAATACCACCTTGGCCAGCCGGCAAACGTACCCCCCCCCCTTGTCGTTCCCCACCCCAGGGAAGACAGTCCCCGACCAACCCCTGGGGGACGGTCACCAAGTGACCGTCCCCCACCCCCCCCTGGGGAACCGCACTACCACCGTACACGCACATTTGCAGGCACAGAAATTGCACCATAAAACCAAAGAATTCAGCATAAGATGCGCTCAAGGGGCTGCCAATGTGCGGAGACCTACCCCTTGACCAGCTCGGTGTAAATTTTCTTGGTCCTGCCCCACTTGACCTTGAACTCTTGCACATGCTCACCACTTTCCACTGGAATGCTTTGGGCAGCACTCTTGGGTGGTGGTGTTGCCACAACAACACAGTGAGCTGCACCGAAAAATTTTGGGTTGCGCAAGTGACAGTCCCCCACACCCCTGGGGAAGGACAAAGGGTGGGGAACGACAAGGGGGGGGGGGGGTAGCAGAGAAGCTCAATATCCAACCTTCTGCGTAAAATTGCAAAGCGGAAAATAACGGTGCCCTCGCGCCCCCGATTACTATGCACGGGCGACTACTATGCAGGGGCACATGCAGGTCTCAAAGCGCTCTACACATGCACGTCCTGGTGTGCATATGCAGCAATGTTCGGCAGTTCCAAGAGATCATTGATATGATACAAATGTGCTACCATACAACTACTATGCAGGGGGGGGGGGGTAACGGCCACTATTTATAGCGGTGAATCTGCCAATGGGCACTGGGGCTCGAGGGCAGAGGGCCAGGGCCCAGATTCGCGTGTTGCGCACAACGTGAGGCCGGGGGATGGGGTTATTATGGATGATCATGGTGGCCTTGTTGAGGGCCTGTTTCCCCAGCTACCTTGCGAAGGACTAAACCAACTTACCATAGACTTTGGGGATGGTTGCCTTTTGTAGGGGCTGCAGGTTAGGGACAACCAAAATACCGACCACATGTAGCGGAATGGACGGTTGCAACGCGAGACCTTGTAGGTCTTCCAAAAACCATTCAAGTTGGGCGTATTTGCGGAGGGTCTTAGTCTCTGTCACCCCTTGGAGGACTGACAACACTCTCTAGTGAAGCCAACCGCGCAGTTTACCCCCCTCACCATTGGTGCTAACATTGCACGAACATTGTTAAAGGCGTACTTTTTAAACATGTGCCAACAGTGGTGCTCGGGGATGCTGGCCGGCCATTTGTCTTGCACATACTGTAGAGCAAACCTGGAGATAGAGTGTATCCACACTAGCACGGGATACACACTTTTTGTTTTTGGGATACACACAGGATACACACTCTAGAACCCTGGGAAACACATGTGATACATGCAAACCATGAAAAATGGGGCTGGGGAGCCTGAGCTAGAAGAGGAGTCATCATCCTTTGCAGAGGGAGCTGTAAGATGCGGCTTCAAAGATAATTGCTTCATCGTGTCTGGGGAAGAGCCGCAAGGGAACGAAGGACTGGGGAACTGAGCGCGTAGGACGAGAAATGAAGAAAAGGTTGGGATACACATGTGATACACACACTTGAAAGTTGGGATACACATTGGACACACACTTCTAAAGCGTGGGATACAGTCGGATACAATAATTACAAGTTTTGGGATACACTCTATCTCCAGGACTGCTGTAGAGGTAGTGTCCCGCAACCGTCCATGTCGACTTGTGGCATTCAATGGTGCAAGGTGGAGCAGTCCTAAAGGCTGGATGCGTCGGTCATGTGTTTATGGGGGTGTGCGACTAATGCTGCGGGGTGACGCCAATGCACAATAAGTGCAAGCTTATGTGGAATACCAAGTACACCACTGACCCTGGAGGGGCTACTGCACCATGTGTTCACGGATGGGAAGAAAAGGGAAGGTAGAGCGTGTGTGCGCAGAGGAAAGGCATAACGGAGTGCCGACGCTTCTCTGGCACAAACAGAGGTCATGCAAAGACCAGGCACGTTATGGAACAGTGACATTGCGGGTGCGTGCGTGAGCGGTGTTTATGTGGAGCTGAAGACCAAAATCTGTGTCACCGGCTGAATGGATGCAGCGCCAGAGAAGCCGGCAGCGAATGAATGAACCAGGTCAGACCAGGCTTCCGGAAGCTGTAACCACCTGACCGTGCACACACCCACACATACGCAGAGGATTGGTGTAAACAGCGCAGGCAAAACAATAGTCCTGAGTGTGACTCTCCTCGTTAGGTACGTTAGGTACGTGTTGGGAACAAAAAGCGCCGTTCTGTGGGCAAACACGCACAGTTGTTGGTGAGTGTCTCTTGTAGACACTCACAAGGCTTGTGCCAAGCCCCACCCCCCAAAACCCACCAGGCACACACACACTTCATGACAACCAAAACAGAGGCGCAAAAGGGGGAAAAAAATCTTACTCCAGAACAGATGCTCTGGAGCACAGGAGATGCAGTCAGTAGCTGCTGGACAGAGGGGGAATCCTTGCACTGCGCGTGCACTGCGCGCACATTGCGCGCGCATTGCGCGCTACTTTTAGACTATGTCTGACCCGAAGAGCCCCTAGGCACGCCCCTTGGAAACACCCTTAGAATTAGGCAACCCAAACTGGACTGGAGGGGACCTTGAGGGGGACCTTCCTAGTTCTTGTGGCATGGTGAAGGACCAGGGGCCTTTGGGGGGGGAACTTGATTGTGTGTTGGGCAGCGGAGATGGAGGGCAGTCAGGTGGCAAGTCTAAACTTGGAAGGGCAAAGGAGATGGACTCCATCTTGCATTGCCGATTCACCACTCTCAACCCATCTTGGTAGTATTCCAAGTGGAGGAGTCCATCTTCAGCCGTCCCAACCACCATGGCAGGAGGTCGGAGGCCATTGGAGCGGGTGCAGAACACCCTATCCCCAATACTGAGATCCATGGAGAAAATGGGCCTGAGAAATGAGGAGGGAAGTATGATGTCCTGTAGCAAGCGCCCTCAAAGTGTATCACCATATCAATCAACCGAGAAAAAGAGTAGATGTGGTGGAAATGGGCAAAAAATGTGTGCAAAAAAGTAGAAATGGGTGAAACAGGGTGAACATCCAAAAATGCTAGATCCCCAATGCATCAAAATCTACTACCAAACAACAATGATGCCCAAAGTACCACAAAGTATGGGTTTCTACTACGGCCACACGCCCAAATAGTCGCACTACGCTTAAGGCGCCCCCAGAGAAGCTAGGGGTGGGCGGGTTTCTGTGGAATGGCAGAAGTCAGTGCTGATGGCCCAGCCCCATCCATGTGGCCGCGCTGCCACTGCGGCAGGACAGGGCCCACTTGCTGGCCTTAGGCCTGGCCTGCGGATTGTGGTCATGACCGCTGTGCCGCTGCCTTCCACTTGCTCGGCGATCAAACTGACAGCGCTGCACACCCACCCACAACTGTTGTGCTGTGCTTCGCAAAAGTATATGTGTGTGTGTGTGTGTTCATCATCGTATGTTCTGCACAGGCTTCTGGTACAGTGCAGCTGCCAGAGGCCGCCCAGAACTTCATCTTGAACACGATGCATCCCCCATGATGCGAGCCCCTCCCTGCCTGTCCCCGTCACTGCAGAAAGGTGCCTATTGGCGGCGAACATGCCCTGCCTTGTTTGACGATCCAACTGACGAGGATTCTGACACTCGGAACCTGAGTTGTGCCCGATTGTCTTGCAATCGTGTGTGTGTGTGTGCGTGCGTGCGTGCGTGAGAGTGAGTGCTGCATCCTTTGCCTGCCTGCTTATCGTGTGTGTGATCCCCACACAGCGTGTGTGTGCGCGTGCGCGGCCTGACCTTGAACACGCAGACACACACGCTCGTGGCATACCATACGGCACCGTACAAACAGCGAGCTTACACTTGGAGCATTGCTTTCAGAGCTGTCGTCAGGTCCTGCAACGCACTCTGCAGCGCAGACCAGGACCAGACACTAACACACACCAACACACAGACAGGACACATTCAGCGACTGGTGCTCGGGGCTCACTACAACTTGGGTTCCACCAAGTCATCCCTCTCCATCAGCGAGCACCTTGGGGTGACGTCTCACTGACATGGCTAACTTCTTGGAGGGGTAAGCCGCTGCACCAAGGGTCCAGTCGCTCAGTACACGCAGCACAGAGGTACAAGCAGTACCATGCAGCAGTACTCCGCACACCTGTACCACACCGTAACCGGTATATTGCCCTCCAAAGACACACAGACACACACACACACACACACACACACACACACACACACTTCGTGAGGGAAACAAATGAACCAACGACCAGAGGCCCAATGTGGACGATACGGAGCACAGCGGAGCAAGGTCACGGAGCAAATGTCTCCAAAGCACCTCGTCAGGCCAATCAAAACAAAGACAGAAACATTGTTCGAGGCTAGGCGCCTTTCGAGGAAAAAAAAGGAAAACACAGAAACACACACACACACACACGCACACACACACACACACACAATGTATGCGACACACCCGCATCGGGTCAACACAGCCTGGGCACACTCGGTCTTGTCAAGTGCAGAGGCAACACAGACGCATGTTCAGACACTGCAGAAGGCCCCTTTCTGCACCGAAGGGCAAGAGGGCGTGCCGCAGCAGCTCCGGTGTACAGCCCCACATGCAGAACTGCATCGGTGCAGCCCCGGAGCAGTGCCAAGCAAAGATCACCAACCAGCCTCCCCTCGCCGTGTTCAAAGACGACGGGACAAACAACAGCGGCCTCACATGGGGAGGGGGCGGAGGAGAGCAGAGCGACAGAACATGCACATGGGTCAGCGGTGCCCAGCCACCAGGCCGGGGGGAGGTAGTCGACGCGAGGGACCGCCAGGTCCCTGGGGAAAAAGAAAAGGAACGGGGTTCGTAACGCCAATGCAAACGAACGTTCACGGGGACGCTCACTGCTTGATGGCTGAGAGATGGACAATACACAAGACGACAGAAACAGCACTGAACAATGGTTGGCGGTTGGTGGCAGTTTGGCGGCGGTTGGCGGTTGGCGGTTGGCGGTTGGCGGTGCTTAGGGGCTGTCCTGAACAAGGTCCTTTACAAAAAGAGAACAAGAGTTCCTCGGGACAACCCTGGCGTGCACGGCCAGACCGCCGGGGGATTCGCAGAAGAGGAGCGGTGCGGCACCCGGCGCCCAGGCCCCCCCGGAGTCCACGGTCCACGCGGCGGCCGCCTGGCGAGCACTGAACAAGCCCAAAGGAGCAGGCCCTCCCTTTGCAGACGGTCCCTCGTACTTCGACCGGGCGGCACCGGGACCGGGACCGGGAGTGGCCGACGCCCGTGGGGCACGAGGCGCTCAGGTCAGAGGGCGGGGGGGGGGGGTCCTGAATAGCGGAGCGTGGCCCGGAGGACGACGGCAGAGTCACGACCCAAATGGAGGGCGTTTGGGGGGGGGGGGGATGGGCAGAGGGCCCCAGGGCCCAGAGGTTGGGCCGGGCACGTGGGCAGACCCCCCCCCCCGTGCGGTGACACGTGGTTGTGTCAAGTGATGATTGCGATCAAGGAGATTGCGCAGGCACCAACATGCACAGCCAAAGAACAGAGATCAAGGCTGATCACGGACCGGAGCGACCGGCCCTAGGCGCCTTTCACCAAAGTCTGCAACCAGAGTTGTGCGTCTGGACAATCTGCACATGCACAGTGAAATGTTGCCCACTCAGACTGGGCCAGCCACGCATGGAAAGAGATGCAGACTATCCTCACACACTGCAGGAAATCGACTGTGGTGTCTCTCAGACATACATCAGGTCTCAAACGTCAAACGCCCCCCCCCCCTGCGCCTGTGCTACGGCCCCGCGAAGGGCCCCGTCAGTACAGCGGCACAAAGCAAAACGGAGTGTCGTGGCCATCATAAGACCCGAGGCCCCTCCCTGTCACAAGAGCGAGGGGGGGAGGACCACAGCCCCCGGGCTGTGGAACTACTGCAATAGAGTGATCCCCGGGCTCCCGGAGTCGTTGGAATCGTTCTTGCTGGCGCGGGTGGAGGTGGTAGGGCAATGGGTTCGGCGGCTGCCACAGCAAGTGGGGGGGGGCGATCATGCCGCCCCCTCATGACAGCATTGCAGACTTTTGTAGCCGAGGACCACATGAGCCATCCGCGAATTCTGAAAAGGCGGACCCCGGATGGGCTGCAAAAGGTCAGGTGCGGACCCGCCACTCAGCTCCAGCCGCGCCTGCCTTCACACGGCCTTCATTGCCTTTTCAGTTCCATTGTTCGATCGAGGCTATCGCCAAGTCCAGTCCATTGAGTTGCTCCCTTGCCCCCCCCCCCCCCCCCGGAATGGGGCTGGAGGTTGGCCGTAGCCTCGGCTTTAGCGCCTGCGGGTCTGCCAATGGTCTGTGTCGGGGCCGTGGCTTATTGCTTGTGTTCCCGTGTTGGCTCTTACCGTTTGGCCGGCGTGCTTTGCTTGTGCTGGCCCCATGCGGCCACACACCGTTCATTCAGCCTTCATCGGGTCACGGAGGGTGCTGGGTGTAGGTCAGAGGTCAACCAAGCTGATCGCTGCCACCGATCATGGCGTTGTGGGTGGGCCTTGGGATTGAAGAACCCCCAGTGGGTACAGGAAGAAAGGCAGGTCACAACACACAGCCACACATATTGGGGTGAGTGTACAGGGGAGCGGGCATTGGGCATTGTCAGGGGGTGTGTAGGTGTTGTGCGTGTGCAATCGGCGGGCAGCAGCGCAAGCCTTCTGTGTTGCACGTGATTGTGGACGCCTTGTCCGGTGACAGTGGACCGGGATGGGGGGGGGGGAGGGGCTCTGCGCCCTTTGGCCGGAGCCGCCGCGTGGACGTCCAGCGGCGGGGGCGCGGGCGTGCGTGAGAGGCCCCCCATTCCCGAGGGCGGCCCCACGCGGAGACGTCCGCGGAGGACCCCCACGTGATGGGGCAGGCCGCACCCCCTTCGGCAGCGACGGGGGGGGGGGGGGGGCATGAGTGAGGGACTGGCCCATGCCCTTCGGAGGGGGGGGGGCTGTGGAGCGCCCTCCGAAGCACAGCCGAGAGGAGGTCGGGAGGCTGGACGGCCGCTCCGCCCCATCGGATCACTGCCGTCATGCGGTCCTACCCCCCGCCGCCGCCCTCCCCGGGGACGTGGACATGGGCACGGCATCGGCAGCAGCGGCAGGGGCTGGGGCAGGGGTTTGGATTTGGATTTGGGGGCCGATCTTAAGGCTCACAGGACGGGCCAGGGGGCAGGGGCAGGGTCATGGGGCACGGGCAGGGGCCAAGGGCACCAGGCCAAAGCCCTTTGTATGGTGACGTGTGAGCTGATACTACCATTTTTTTTGGTTTGTCTTGTCACTAGCGTCCGCCGGCTCAGACATGATTGGATGGAGCAGGGTCCTACTGAGCCACACACGCTGGACGCGGCACGTTCCTACTGAGTTCCGGTGGTGCGGGGGGCGGGTATTACTGAGTGGCCCGTGATACGGGGCCAATTCCTACTGAGAACCAGTTCCCCTGCCGGACGCTAGTGGCATGTCTGGTCAAGACATGTATTGCGTGAGATGGCTCACGAGGTCACGTGTGGTGTTGGTCGGCGAGACGTCAGCACAACAGGCAGCACATGCAGTTCACAAGAGGGAAAGAAAAGCTTGTCAAGAGCCGAAAACCGGCCCGAGGCGCCTCCCCCCCCCTTCACAGCAGCTGCACCTCCTCCTCCTGCGAGTACCCGTTGACCTCCAGCCGCACGTACACGGCCACGGTCACGTCGTGCACCCGGGCCCCGGCGCACGCCACGAGCCCCAGGGCGGCGTTGGCGAGGGCCGGGGTGACCAGGGCTTGGCACGTCCCGAACTGCAGGACCACCCGGTGGCTCTGGCTGAGCAGCACGTCGGCCACCAGCACATCGTTCACGTACAGCCCCCGGCCATGCAGCACGAGGTCGGCGGAGGACTCCAGCGTGAGGCAGCACGGGGGCGCGGCCCCGCTGACCTGCGGGGGTGTGGGGGTGGGGGGAGGGGCGGACCCCCCGGGGGCATGGCCACGGGCGCGGGGCGGTCGCCAACACGCAGCCCCTCGCTGCACTGTAGCACTGTTTGGGTGTGGACTTGCACCCGTGCCCCTGTCCTCCCTCACACCAGGGCGGTCCTTAAGGAGAAAAAAACAGTGTTCCAAAACCGTAGTTTTGCAAAAAGACCGCGTGTAACTCATACGTTCACCCATGGTTGGTGGCGATTGGCGGTTGGCAGTTGGTGGCAGTTGGTGGCGATTGGTGGTAGGCGGTTGGTGGCGGTTGGTGGCGATTGGCGGTTGGCAGTTGGTGGCAGTTGGTGGCGATTGGTGGTTGGCGGTTGGTGGCGGTTGGTGGCGGGGGGGGGGGGGCGGAGGGGGTACCCTTCGTTTTCAATCATTCCAAAGACGCCCTGTGCCCCCATTGTGTGTGCGTGTGGCCGGGGGAGGGGGGACGGGGGCTCCTGATGGCAGTGCCATGGGGACTACCCCCACGCCCCCATCCGCACGCCCTCCGTGGGCACGGCCCCGGGCCCGGGCCCTGCGATCTGCGGGACTGTGCGGGGGCCGCGGCGGTCCTCCCGGCGCTGGTCGAGGGGGCCCCCCCGCCCCCTGGGCCTGGGCCCCGGCAGACTGCACCGGGGGTACTGACCGAACACAGGCCCCGTGGGTGGGGGGGGGGGGGGGTCCCCGGTTCAAATCCCAAGAGTTGGAGGGACCCATCGGACCAGTGCCAGAGGGATGCACCGCCACGCGTGGGGGGGGGGAGGGGCGTTGTGTGCCACTGTCCACGGGCGGAGGGGGAGGGGGCATTTTCCAACCGGCCCCCCACCATGGGCTCCCACATCCGCCCCCTTATTATGCCTTGGGGGGGGGGGGGGTCTGAGAGGGCGCGGGGGGGGGGGTCTGAGAGGGCGCCGCGGGGGGGGGTCTGAGAGGGCGCCGGGGGGGGGGGTCTGAGAGGGCGCCGGGGGGGGGGTCTGAGAGGGCGCGGGGGGGGTCTGAGAGGGCGCCGGGGGGGGGTCTGAGAGGGCGCGGGGGGGGGGGTCTGAGAGGGCGCGGGGGGGGGGGGTCTGAGAGGGCGCCGGGGGGGGGGTCTGAGAGGGCGCGGGGGGGGGGTCTGAGAGGGCGCCGGGGGGGGTCTGAGAGGGCGCGGGGGGGGGGTCTGAGAGGGCGGGGGGGGGGGGTCTGAGAGGGCGCCGCGGGGGGGGGGTCTGAGAGGGCGCCGGGGGTGGGGTCTGAGAGGGCGCGGGGGGGGGGGTCTGAGAGGGCGCCGGGGGGGGGTCTGAGAGGGCGCCGCGGGGGGGGGGTCTGAGAGGGCGCGGGGGGGGGGAGGGGGGTCTGAGAGGGCGCCGGGGGGGGGGTCTGAGAGGGCGTCAGGGGGGGGGGTCTGAGAGGGCGCCGGGGGGGGGGGTCTGAGAGGGCGCGGGGGGGGGGGTCTGAGAGGGCGCGGGGGGGGGGGTCTGAGAGGGCGCGGGGGGGGGGGGTCTGAGAGGGCGCGGGGGGGGGGGTCTGAGAGGGCGCCGGGGGGGGGGGGTTTGAGAGGGCGCCGCGGGGGGGGGGTCTGAGAGGGCGCCGGGGGGGGGTCTGAGAGGGCGCGGGGGGGGGGTCTGAGAGGGCGCGGGGGGGGGGTCTGAGAGGGCGCGGGGGGGGGGTCTGAGAGGGCGCGGGGGGGGGTCTGAGAGGGCGCGGGGGGGGGGTCTGAGAGGGCGCGGGGGGGGGTCTGAGAGGGCGCGGGGGGGGGGGTCTGAGAGGGCGCGGGGGGGGGGTCTGAGAGGGCGCGGGGGGGGGGTCTGAGAGGGCGCGGGGGGGGGTCTGAGAGGGCGCGGGGGGGGGGTCTGAGAGGGCGCGGGGGGGGGGTCTGAGAGGGCGCGGGGGGGGGTCTGAGAGAGCGTTGGGGAGGAGGGGAGGGGGGGGGGTACCCCAACATGCGTACCTCAAAATGACCCCCATGATGCGCTGGTCATTTTGAACATACACAAGTGGGGGGGGGGGGGATTTTTTCACAAAAAATGTCCAGCCATCGGCAGAGGGTAAGAGCAACACAAAAACAAAATGGGCTCTTGCACTTGGGAGCCCATTTTCTGACCCCCCCCCCCCCCCACAACATCCCTTGGGCTCGAAAGCCCCCTCCCCCGTCAGGGCACACATTTCTGGTCGCCATGGCACTGACCCCACATGCCCCTCTCCATGCGGCCCCTCTTCCAGCCCCATTCCAGGGGCACTGGGCCCCTGCTGTCCCCAACCGACACGGGGCCACGCCCCCCCCCCCCCCCCCAGCCCTCCTCCGCCCTCCCGCCCTCCGCCGCACACCTGTGAGCCCGCGGGCCGCCATAGCCACACGGTCAGCGTAGCCCCCGCCAGCGGCTGGTCCGTTGGGAGGATGCGGAGGGCCTGGGCAAGGGACAGGGGCCCGTCCCCCGCCGGGCGCCGCAGCGGGGGCTCGGGGCTCAGCAGCCGCGGGCGGGCGTGCACGACGGTGCTGCACCCGCCGACCACCGTGGCCATGGTCCCCTGCAGCGTCACCTGCAGCCGCTTCTTGAACACGCGGTCGTGTGCCGCGGTGCTGTACAGCAGCCGGCGGCAGATCTGCTGCACCTGCGGAGCGGCCGAGGGCGTGGGGGGGCTGGCACAGGGGGACGAGGGCGTGGGGGTGGGGGGGGGCTGGCACAGGGGGACGAGGGCGTGGGGGTGGGGGGGGGCTGGCTCAGGGGGACGAGGGCATGGGGGTGGGGGGGGGCTGGCACAGGGGGACGAGGGCATGGGGGTGGGGAGGGGGGGGCACAGGGGGACGAGGGCGTGGGCGTGGGGGTGGGGGGCACAAGGGGACGAGGGCGTGGGCGTGGGGGGGGGGAGGCTGGCACAGGGGGACGAGGGCATGGGGGTGGGGGGGGGGGGGCACAGGGGGACGAGGGCGTGGGCGTGGGGGTGGGGGGCACAAGGGGACGAGGGCGTGGGTGTGGGGGGGGGAGGCTGGCACAGGGGGACGAGGGCATGGGGGTGGGGGGGGGCTGGCACAGGGGGACGAGGGCATGGGGGTGGGGGGGGGCTGGCACAGGGGGACGAGGGCGTGGGGGTGGGGGGGGGCTGGCACAGGGGGACGAGGGCGTGGGGCTGGGGGCACAGGGGGCTGAGGTTGGTTGGTTGTAAGACACGGCTATGGCGGCCGGCGGCGGCCCCCGACTCGGGGACCTCACCAAGCAGACGTATGCCGCATCCCTAGAAGAGGGTGTGCGTGCCTTTGCTTCCCCCTGACCGCTCTCCTCACAGCGGGCCCAGGGGGTGGCACACCTCATGCGCCCCGTGCCACTTTCTGGGCGCCCATCCCGAGCCCCACTCGACTCCCGCGTGTGGGCACCATCCCGGCGCCCCTCCCACTGCCGACCGGGAAGGGGGACCACCTTGGTCTGGGTTACCGGCCGGGTCCCAGCTCCCCTTCACCCTGCGACTCCAAGGATCCAAAAAGCTGCCCGTTGCAGCAGCAGCGGCTCGCGCACGGCGCGCTCCGGCTCCCGTGCCGCAGCTCGTTCTGGGTATCGAACCCGGGTCAGCGCCACTCACAACCTGGGCCCTGACCACTCGGGCATGGTCTCCGTCCCACAAGCACGGTCATGCCGGGGCGGGCAGTGGCGTGGGGCCCCGCTCCAGATGGCCCCCTGCACCAGTTGCCTCTTGCCCCGCTTTGTCTCCTGGCCTTCAAGGTAACGCTCAGAGGCTGCAGCTCGAGCGCTGGGGCTTCCACCGAGGCGCTCATCCTGGTGGTCAATGCACTGCCCTGTCAAATTGCAGATTGTTGTTTCAAATCCGGCGGGGACCAGTTGGGAAGAAAGAATGCAAAGAGAACATTGCTGTCGCCGGAAAGGGTTGGGGCAGATGGGGGAAGTGACAAGGGCATCATGCACCCGGCAATTAAATATTTGGGCAAAATATTCAAGTTTTCTACGGCATGTGGGGGATTTGGAGTTGGATCTTGAGGCTCACAGGACGCCGGAGAGGGGGGGGGAGGGTGAGCACGATGGCAACCCTGACGACTCTGCATATCGGCCGCCCATGCCATGTGATGCACACCCCCCTGGCCTCACATACTTGAGGGGTATGTGGGGGGGGGGCTATGTGGGGGGGGAGTATGTGGGGGGGTATGTTGGGGGGGGGGGGGTATATGTGGGGTTTTATGTGGGGGGGGGGGGGCTGCACTACAGTGGGCGGGGTCACACGGGGGGCCCACCTGCACTTCAGTGCAGCGCACCATCTGAACGACAAGGGCCCAGGGCTCGCTGGCCTTCCGCACGATCTTCGCGACGGTCCGATGGCTGAAGTGCACGTCCACGATCTTGTCGTCCCGCACGGCCATGTCCTGGTCCCCCTTGACCCCGAGCCACTCCAGCCCCGTCCAGCCCCCGACCACCTGCACTTTGAGGAACGCGGGGCTGCTCAGCACCCGCTGCTCCCCCAGCGCCACCCGCAGGCCCTGCGCCACCCGCACTGGCGGCCCCCCCAACATGTAGTCCACCGCCCCGTGGCCCTGCGGCGGCTGCAGCAGCGACTCGTGCCGGACGAGGACGTGCACGCGGCACGTCGTCGGGCTCCCGGCGGCCCCGGCCGTGGGGGCGAGGGTGATGTCCGCGGCGGTGCCGAAGGGCAGGGGCTCCGCGCTGACGACCTTGATGGCCCGCAGCCACGCCTGCATGGCCGCGGCGTCGAGGCCGGTGGCGCCGCAGCGCACGGTCACGGCGTGGGGCTCGACGGTGACGGTGCCGCGGATGGCGCCCTCCCACAGCAGGATCTGGTCCACCACCACCCATGAGTCGCACTCCAGCACCGGCTGCAGGGTCACCCACCTGCGGAGGGGGGGGGGGGGGGCGGGGGTGTGGCGCAGCAGGGCGGTCCTGAACAGCACAAAAAAAAAAAACAGAAACTGGTCCGTTGCGCCTGTGCTGTGAAAAAGCCGCGGATACAAACGGCGGTTGGAGGGTAACCGACGGCGGTTGGAGGGTAACTGACGGCGGTTGGAGGGTAACCGACGGCGGTTGGATGGTAACCGACGCCGGTTGGAGGGTAACCGACGGCGGTTGGAGGGTTAGGGTTAGGGTTAGGGTAACCGACGGCGGTTGTGTAACCGACGGCGGTTCAAGCCTGTGGACAAATGCTCTCAAGGGCGGTCCTTAATAAAATTAAAGAGAGAGAGAGAGAGAGAGAGAGAGAGAGAGAGAGAGAGAGAGAGAGAGAGAGAGAGAGTCCTTAAGGACCGCCCCGCAGCAGAGGCGGTCCAGCACATGCGCAGGGGGAGGAGGTCTGCCCACGTGCCCGGCCCAACCTCTGGGCCCTGGGGCCCTGTGCCCATCCCCCCCCCCCAATGGCCCTCCATTTGGGTCGTGACTCTGCCATCGTCCTCTGGGCCACTCCAATAGGGCTGCGTGGGGGAGGGTCCATGTGGGGCATGCCGCGGCACACGGTGCGCAACACCGCACACCTCACGCCAAACCACGCCACTGCACCCCTGCACCACCGGACCGCCGCACGCCGCACGCCGGGCCACACCACGCCACCCCTCATCCCCCACACCCGCAAACACCACACAACCCGCACCACAACACACCACACCATACCATACCACGACCCCCCCCCCTGCCCCGCCCAACCCCTCCCCTCCAAATCGGCGAAGAAATCCCAACAAATCGGTGGAACAAATCGGCGGACTCATTTTTCGCCAAAACAAGCTCCCAGTGCCCGGCAGCTACAGTCCCAGGCCCAAACACACCTTCCTTTTGGTTGCTCTGTAGTTGGAGTCATGTGGAAACCCAAAAATTCTCTCGATTTTCAAAAAAAATTTTCATCTTTTGGTCTACATGGTCCCTGAGCAGTACTATGACAACGTCAGGCAGTGGTCCAGTGGTATATGCCCTGCTTTACAAAGGAAACGGCAGTGGTTCAATTTCAGGACCGATTTTTTTTCACTTTTTGTCACTTGTACAGATGGGAAAACTGGTTTTCAATGCACAAACAAAGCCTGTCGGAAGAAGATGACTGCGCACAGACTTCCCATTCCCATCTGACTGTGTGCTGGGTGGGTGTGCAGCAGACCCTGTGCAACCAAAGCTGTCCTGCAGTAGTCGACGGCACACCGACTAGGCGTCACGCATGTTGAAAAATTGAATACTCTGCAGGGCACAAACACGACCACTCACTTCCCTGATCCCCGACGGCTGAAGAACAGACTGGGGCGTGCAGAGCGAACACACAAGTCACAAACTGCCCCCTGACCAGCATCAGGGTACTTGTCCCACAGAAAAGTTTGATCATCGGGGGACAACGAGTCCCAGGGGACCACAGACGCGTCTTTTTGTGGGCAAAAAAACACTTCATGGTGCCAATCCGAACAACCAATGTAGAAAGAAAAGGTATTGTCCAGTGTCCCAAAGTAAATGATAGAGTGACGCCTCCCAATCAGGTGTCCTAGAATCCCAGAAACCCCACAAATCGACAGAACAAATCGGCGAAGTCGGCCGCCGATTTGTGCCCGCCCCACCCTGCCCCACCACACCCCACCCCACCCCACCCCGCCCCGCCCCGCCCCGCACCACACCACAGACCATACCATAGCATACCACACAACACACAACACACAACACACAACACACAGCACACAGCACACAACACACAACACACAACACACAGCACACAGCACACAGCACACAGCACACAGCACACAACACACAACACACAACACACAACACACAGCACACAACACACAGCACACAGCACACAACACACAACACACTGCCCACTGCCCCCAGGCAGTGAGGCAGTGCATTGCAGTGAGTTGCACTGCCCACTGCCCCCAGGGCAGTGAGGCCGTGCATTGCAGGGGTTCCACTGCCCACTGCCCCAGGGCAGTGAGGCAGTGCATTGCAGAAGTTGCACTGCCCACTGCCCCCAGGCAGTGAGGCAGTGCATTGCAGGGGTTCCACTGCCCACTGCCCCCAGGCTATGAGGCAGTGCATTGCAGGAGGTCCACTGCCCACTGCCCCCAGGCAGTGGGGCAGTGCATTGAAGGAGGTCCACTGCCCACTGCCCCCAGGCAGTGAGGCAAGGCAGTGAGGCAGTGTGTTGCAGGAGGTCCACTGCCCACTGCCCCCAGGCAGTGGAGCAGTGCATTGAAGGAGGTCCACTGCCCACTGCCCCTACATGCCAGGGGGGGGCCTCCCCCTGGACTGGTTCGACCACGACCAGCAGCGCCACATCACGGCGCATCGCATGGACAACGTCCCGACCATGGCCGTCCTAGCCCACCGTTCCTCCCACCGGGGCACGGTGCTGGATACAACGTGCCTCCTGTGCGGGACACAGCCCGAGACGGCGCCCCACCTGTGGGCCTGCTCGGCTCAATCGCACGAGTGGGGGCCTGCCCGCCGGCGCCTCGCAGCGTGGCTCGACCAGAAGGTGGGGCCACGGGCGGCCCCAGTGCGTCACCAGCTGTGGGAACCGACTGTGCTGGAGCAGTGGGCGGCAGCCCTGCGGACCCCCTCCATGCAGCTGGCCCACCTGGAGTGTACGGGGCCCCACTCGCTGGGCACGGAGTTCCTCCGCCACGTCGTGGAGGAGTCCATACGGATCTGGTACGCCCACGCCAAGGCGCGTGCCACACTGCTGAAGGCCCGCCTGGGCCCGGGCAGCACGATGGCGTGGGCGTTGCAGGAGCTGCGCCTGCACCAGCAAGCAGAAAGGGAAGGGGTGCAGCGGGAGCTCCTGGAATAAGCGCGGTCGCCAGAGGCGAACTCACCAGGTCTCCCCGACTCCCCCTCCCCCTGCCGAGGCCTACACACTTACGCACGGCGCGCACACAACACACACAGCCCAGCCCGTTTACCTTTACCCGTGGGTAGACATCCCGGCCTTTTGCCTTTTGGTAACAGCGCCTTCGGCACACAACACACAACACACAACACACAACACACACCACACACCACACAACACACAACACGCAACACACAACACACAACACACAACACACAACACACAACACACATCAGACAACACACACCACACACCACACAACACACAACACACAACACACAACACACAACACACAGCACACACCACACAACACACAACACACAACACACAACACACAGCACACAGCACACAGCACACAGCACACAGCACACAACACACAACACACAGCACACAGCACACAGCACACAGCACACAACACACAACACACAACACACAACACACAACACACAACACACACCACACAACACACAACACACAACACACAGCACACAGCACACAGCACACAGCACACAGCACACAGCACACAACACACAACACACAGCACACAGCACACAGCACACAACACACAACACACAGCACACAACACACAACACACAACACACAACACACAACACACACCACACAACGCACAACACGCAACACACAACACACAACACACAACACACATCACACAACACACAACACACAGCACACAGCACACAGCACACAGCACACAGCACACAGCACACAACACACAACACACAGCACACAACACACAGCACACAACACACAACACACAACACACAGCACACAGCACACAGCACACAGCACACAGCACACAACACACAGCACACAGCACACAGCACACAACACACAACACACAACACACAGCACACAACACACAACACACAACACACAACACACAACACACACCACACAACACACAACACACAACACACCAGGGTGTGTCCGCCTCGAGTGTCACCGTGGCCGTCCCACCGGAACCGAAGTGAAGGCTGGGGTGGCAGCACAAGTCCGGGGCCAGACACCTCCCGGGGGGGCCCAGAGGGATCTCAACGCTGTCGTAGGACGGGGGCAGCCAGACGGCCGGCGGCAGGACCTCAATGGCCGTCACCGCGTTGCAGGGCTTGGCCTGGCCGGGCAGCGCGACGCCGACGGTGCAGACGCGCGCGCCCTCCGAGTGCCCCGGGGTACTCCAGAAGCGGAGGCTGCGGAGGACGAGGGGGAGGGCGTCGGGGGGCACGGGGGCGGGGGGCATGATGGACCCGCGCCGCCCCGGCTCCGGCTCCGTCCCGAAGCCGAGGGACAGGCCGCAGCCGCTGGCGGAGGGCGCGTGGAGCGTGAGGCGGCCCACGGGGGAGTCCCCGATGAAGAGGCGGTCGCCCGCGCGGTGGACGTAGCGGCGCTTGCTGGCGAGCACCCCCTGGGCCTCGTACCTGAGACACGGCGGATGGCGGGGGCTCTGTGTGTGCGTGGGGGGGAGGGGGGGGGGGGGCTGTGATGATTGAGGCCGTGGGGATGGGGTGGGCCGCGGGGGGGTCTGCAGTCCAGTTCTAGACCCCGACCCCCGCGGCTTGGGCGGGGGGGTCCGGAGGGGGGGGGGGGGGTCGAAAATTCTATCGCCTTCGGCAGTGCACCTCGAAGAGAGGCTGACAGTCAGCCAATCCTTCAGTTAGTCAGGCAAGCAGTCAGTCAGACAGTCAGTTGGGCAAGCAGGCAGGCAGACAGAAACACACTGTTTGGGTTTTTTCAGTGCAGAGCTGTCTTCAAGCAGTGAGGAGAAAAGATACTGTCAGAACAAGCCACGGTCAAACCGTAATGCAGCCGGCCGCAGACGTGGAGGTCAGCAGGTCGAATCCCGGTCAGACGACCGCTGGCGGCACCGGCGGACTGGTATGCTTTGCCCAAATTTGACCCTCGTTCAAACCCTGCTGAGCACAAACTTTTGACCCCCCCCCCCTACCCTCACCCCAAAACAAAGTGATATCCAGTTTCAGGGGATAGAGGCCTCAGAATCAAAAAATCCATTGGGGGATTGTCTTATTGGGCAAAATAATGATTTTATAAGGGGCTTGACATCAAATCTCATGCCTAGGGGTATGCTACGCGAATTACCCCCAAAAGGGGGGGTTTACGACGCCCGCGCCTGCACTTGATCTACAACCTCTCTTCGAGGTGATTTTTCTCCATCTTGGGGGGATTTTTGAATTCCCCATTTCATTCTGTGCATTTTGAATGTACACAAGTGGGGTGAAATTCTATTGCCTGCAGCCACGCACCTCGAAGAGAGGCTGACAGTCAGTCAGGCAGTCAGGCAAGCAGTCAGTCAGGCAGTCAGTCGGGCAAGCAGGCAGGCAGACAGGCAGACAGAAAACACAGTTTGAGTTTTTTCAGTGGCGGAC
The DNA here is from genome assembly GCA_964036045.1 of Eutreptiella sp. 'Long Island Sound 2002'. NCBI lineage: Eukaryota > Euglenozoa > Euglenophyceae > Eutreptiales > Eutreptiaceae > Eutreptiella > Eutreptiella sp. 'Long Island Sound 2002'. The sequence goes on from OZ038401.1 coordinate 686,629, forward strand.
TCGGCTACAAGCAGTGGGGAGTCGTACACATAGGAGAACAATCCGCGGTCGGTTCGATTCCCGGTCCGCCAACTGGTGGCGGCGCCGCCAAACTTGTAAGCTTTATTGCACCTAACCCCCTTTAAAACTCCTCTAAGCACAAACTTTTGACCCCCACCCCATCCCCCCCCCCACCCCCTGTGTGACATTCTGTCTGATTGTTGCTCCTTTACGGGGCCCTGGACAGTCACCCGTTCTTCCCTTCAAATGTTGCGTCGGGTTGCTGCTTTCTGTTGGCCGCTGCCGCCGGTGCTCTTGCTGGTTCCGTTTCCGCGTTCGCGGAGCCCAGTAGTTGGTGTGTTGGGGCTATGCTGAATGTGGCATGGTGTGCCGTTTGCGCGTCAGCGGCGCCCAATAATTGGCGTATTGAGGATGTGTTGGTTGTTGCCGGGGTCGTTTGACTGTTTTTGCTGTCCACGCGCCTCTGTCCACAGGCCGTCCGTAGCCTGCCTCGCTATGTTTTTGCGTGTGTGAGGCCCAGGTGCCCTGTTCCTCCACGCGCTGTCCCGGCTGGTCTGCCCCTGATGGGCTCCCAAACAGCCCATCGGGGCTGCGGGAGACACCCCCCACCTGATGCTGGTTGAGCAGGGGTAGCCCTGGCACCCGGTAGCGACGGGGCTGGCTGGCCAAGCCATCCCCTTTGTTGTCGCTGCCTCCCATGCATAGCTCTCCCATCCAATCCATCCTGGTTCCCTGTTCCCGCTCTTCTGGTTGCCTCTCCTGCCTTGCTGTGCCCCTCCTCCTTGTTTGATGTGCTGTCCCTTGTCCCTCCTGGTGTGGCTCCCGCGTTCTGTGTGTCTGTGTTGCTCCTCCCCCTGTCTGGTGGCGCTCCTGGGTGCCCATGTCGCGCACCCCCTCCTGTCCCACCCGCCTGCCCCCCCCCCCCGTACGAGGGTTTCACATCTCCGTACGACGTGGACTGTCCCGTGCGCGGTTGGCTGGTCACGGCCCTGTTGCCACCCCCGTGGCGGGCACCTCCCGGCGTGCGGGGTGCAGCCCCCGCCCTTGTGGAGTACGTGGGCACCTTGTAGAGGGAGGGGGGGGGGGGTGTTTGCTGATGGCCCGCCCGGCGTGCGTCGCATTTGGTGGTTGCTGCAGTGCTCGCACCTCCTGGTTCCCTTGTGTATTGTTGTGTGTCCTGTTGGGGCTCGTCTCACTGCCGTGTGTGGGGCGGCCCTGTGCCCAGTTGTTTTGCTGCTTGTGTTCCTGCCAATTTCAGGCTCTTTCTTTTTCTGCTGGCACGCTCATTGTTGCTGGTGTGCGGCGCAGGGGGGGGGGGGGGGGGCATGTCGCACCTTGCATCCCCTTGTGGCTGGCGGGTTGTCCCACTTGCAGTTGGGTGGTACCAGGGGCACAGGGCACTTTTGCACATGTCTCCAAATCTACAAACTGACCTGTCACTGGTTTTTTGTGGGGGTTGTTCTGGGGTGAATGTGTTGCGTTGTTGCTCTTTTGCTTTCTAGGCTGCTGAGGGGCTCCCCGTTTGAGGACTTCACTCCGAGCCGTCCACGCCTCGGAGCTAGGGACTCGTGTGAGTCCACCACCTGGTTGGTCGTGTGCAGTGACCACCAATGGTTTGGACGCTGTGTCTCATAATCGTGCCCAAGGCCCCTGCACTAGGCCTTGGTGACAAAACTAGCTACTCACGGGCAATACATGTTTTAGGTCGCTGCCCAATGGACAACCGCGTAGCCGGCTGCCAACCCCCCGCACGGGCGACCCCCTTACTTAGGTTTGGGTTGCCTTCTCCTCCCGGTGTGGTCGGGATGGTGATGGCTCCCGGGGAGTGCATCAGGGAAGCATCCCTTCTATGTTGTGTGTAAGTGTGGCCTTGGTTGTTGCGTGTGTGGTGGGTGCCGTGTTGGTGTTGGGGCGTGGGGTCGTGGGCCCTTGGTGATGCTCCACGTGTGTGCCTTGTTTGTGGGCGGCGGTGGCTGTGTGTGGGTGAAGTGCCCGTGTGGTGGGTTTGGCCCGCCCCCTGGGTGTTGGGTGTTGGGCTGGTGTTGGTGCTCGCGGCGGGTGGTGTGGCTGTCCGCCGCTGTTGTTGCGGTACACTGCTTTGCTTTGCTCTGCTGTACTGTGTGATGCGTGCCGTTGTGTGCTGGCGCGTTTCATTGTGTGCCTCTGCCGGCTTTGGTCTGCTGCGCTGCATTGTGTGCTACGTTGCCTCCACGTTGTGCACTACACTGCCTCCGTGAGGCGTGGCGGCCGCGGCTACCGGGCAGGGCCGCACCCCCCGTTGGGGCCGAGTTCGGGTAACCTCCGAAGCGCTTGGATAGGGCCGCCCACCCATTGGCGGGGCCGAGTCCGAGCCCCCGGGGCCTGCCTTTGAGGCTTGTGCGCATGCCTTGTTTGCGGGCGGCGGTGGCTGTGCGTGGATGAAGTGCCCGTGTGGTAGGTCTGGCCCCCATCCTGGGCGTTGGGTGTTGGGCTGGTGTTGGTGCTTGCGGCAGGTGGTTTGGCTGTCCGCCGCCATTGTTGTGGTACACTGCTTTGCTTTGTTCTGCTATATTGTGTGTTGTGTGCTTTCGTGTGGTGGCAAGTTTCGCTGTGTGCCTCTGGTCCCTGGTGCCCCCACCCTGAAGAGGCGGTGGTGGCCACCTCCACAGCCCCCCCCCCCCCATCCCCACACATCCCACGCCCCCTCGCCCCCACCCCCTCAAGTGCCGCGCATCACAGCGCCCGTCACACGCATCCCACGGCCTCGGACACGGGACGCGGCTGGGTCGTACAGAGGGTCCGGGCGCAACGGCGGCGGATATTACCGAGTGCCACTCGGTGGCGGGGCCAGTCCGGGACGAACCTCCTTCCCCGGCCCCCGGCATCCGTGGCACGTCGGTGCGCGCGGCAGCGGGGGGGGGGGGGGATGCTTCTAAGTGACTGGCGCATGGCCGTGGCACGACCGCCCCCGAGGGAGGGGGGCGGGGCGCATTGGAAGGGGGGGAGGTACCCCTCCCCCCCCCCCTCAAGGGCGCACAGCCTATGCCCCGCCACTGTCCCCCTAACGCCAATTGCCGGCCTCAATGGCATTGGTAACCGATAGTAACCGCCCCCTGGGGCCGCCTCTGAGGCCCCTGCCCTTCCCAATGCGTCCCTTGGGGGGGGGCAGACGGGGCCACAGACCTCAGGTCCTGCTGCGCGTGGGTCAGTAGATCAAGGCGGTCGTTGGGCCGGCCCCCGGCCACGCACGTCAAGTCCACGGACGCGCCCTGCAGCGGCGGGTCAGGGGCGTGGGGCGGCAGCCGCACGTCCAGGCCCTCGATGAGCACGAAGCCCTGGGCGTCCTGGGGGCAGCCCGGCCAGTACGCCTGCCCTGGCGGGTGGCACCGCAGCCCCACGCCCTCCACAACGTCGAGGGCGATGTCGAACGCGATCGGGTTGAGGGCGTTGTGGCCCGTCAGCAGCACCTGCGCGGGACGGGAGGGGGGGGGGGGGGGCTGGCCCTGATGGGGCTGCACGGGCGGCGGGTTTGGGGGGGGGTCCATCAGGGATGCATTGGAAGAGGGGGGGGGGTACCCCCCCCCCTCCCGGGTGCCCAGCCTATGCCCAGCCACTGTCCCCCTGACGCCAAGTGCCGGCCTCAACGGCATCTGTAACCGACAGTAACCGCCCCCAACCGCTTTGGCAACCTCCTCCAACCGCCTGCCTAACCGCCTCTGGGGCCACCTCTGAGGCCCCTTCCCTTCTGCTGCATCCCTTGGGGTTCATCACAATGAGAAACCCCCTTCGATACACCCGAGCACGACAGTCCCAAAGACCTATGTCCCGCAAACCCAATTGGGCCCGGCCCCCGTCCCACCCCGAATCCAGCGCTGCTGCTGCGAAGTTCCTAAAGGACCCCCTGCTGCTGTTTCATGCGTTGGTTTTGAGGAATGGAACGGAACAACAGAGAGACCCAATGATTTTTTGGATGTTGACGCCCGTACCCCCCATTCCTAGGTACCCCTTTGGGGGGGGGGGGGGGTTCAAAACTTCTTTGTGTATTGCCGCCGCTGTGTGTCCATTTGGGCCTGGATTTTTTTCTTGTATATGGACCCCCTAACCCATGGCGGGTCCCGGGCCCCAACTCTGGGTAAGAGCAGTGCCACGCGACACCCGCAGCCACTTTGCCTGCCACACCAACGCACACGCGCCGCACAGCCACGCAGGCGACGGGCCCATGCCCTGCCCCAAGGCCGGCCTGCGGTCCTGGTCACACCATCCGCCCTGTCCCTCGTGCGTGCGGTGATGGCGAAGGGGTCTGTGGGTCTGGCCTTCCGCAACGCCCGCAGAGCACAGCACTCGTGCCAACGCCACCCCGTGACCGGCGGATGACTGCGCGGCCCGGGTGTGTGCCACGTCCGTGGCACGACCCGCCCGGGGGATGGGGCAGGGCGGTCCTTAACGGAAAAAAAAAAAGAAATCTGGTCCCTTAAGGACCGCCCTGGAGGGGGCTGGGGCCGCATGCCGCTGGATCACACACCCCCGGCCCCTCCCACACGTCTCTCCCCCTCTCACTACGCACGTTGGGGCAACCCCCATCGCTGTGGGATACGGATGCGTGTGCACGACCGGTACCGCCAGGCACAAAGCAGAAGTGCAAAGCAAAAGTCAAATAGAAAAGCTCTTCAGTGACATGCCATAGGCGCCTTTCGCTGCCGTAGGAAAGCAGGTGCAGAGTATGCGAAGCGAGTCCACTGCATCTAAGTCCTATGAACTAAATCCTGGCCGAATGACGTATCATCAGGCACAGAGGACCCCCCCCCCCCCGGCACTGGTCATTGGGGGGGTATCCGAACGTGGGGAGGGGGGGGGGGGGCGGATGCCACGGAATGCCCCGCCACGCGCCCGCCGCGGCCCTTCACCTGCAGCTCCTTCTGGCAGCTCCAGCGGGGGCCCCGCGGAGGCGTAGACCACGTGCTGGAGGATGGCCTGGATGTCCCTCCACCGGCCCCCCAAGGCCTCGTTGCGGTTGGCGCGGGAACTTGTTGGCCCGCCCGGAGGGGGACCGCATCAGCCGCTGCTCCTCCTTCGACGCGGACTTGAGCTGGACGTAGAGCAGGTCCGCGTACACGAAGGCCGTGCCCACGACGGTGCCCTCCACGACCACATCCTGCAGCGCCTCCAGGGGCTCGTCCTCGTACCCCCGCGGCACCATCATGCGCTCCCGGGCCACCCTCGTCCCCTGGACAGCGGTGTGAGGGAGGGGGGGGGGGGGGGGCGGCACAAGGCCTGCGTATCGGATTGTTTGGGACGGGAGGGGGGGGGGGGTTGGCATCACGCCATGGTGTGATGATCTCATCTGCAGCTGGCGGCGCCTATTTGCCGATCGCCATTCGCTGCCCTTCCCTTGGACCCTTTCCTCCATCGGCGGTGGTGCCCATCGGCTTCTCACCACCCTTTGACCTTCCTCTTCCTCCCTGCCCTAACTGTCAGGGGGGGGGGGGGTGCACCAGGCCTGCGTATCAGATTGTTTGGGATGGGAGGGGGGGGGGGGAGGGAGGGGGGCTGCTTACTGCCGGCCGCAGGCGCCGCAGGGGGAGGGGAACTAGCGTTAGGAGAATGTAGCTTGAGGGGAATTCAGAGTCAGGGGAACGGGCACGGCATCGAGTGTCCTCACTTTCGGAGATGTACGACGACGGTCGTCCCCCTCCGGCCTGCGCCAGACTTCAACAACAGTTCAGATGAGGAGTTCGGCTGAAAAGTATGTGCACGGGCCCATGCGGCGCGGTGCACGAAGGGTACAGTGTCCGTTGCCCCACGGTAATCACCCGAAATTGTGTGCCGCAGGGGGCGCGCCGCAGGATGAGCACCCCCCCCCGATGGCCTGAGGCAGGGCGGTGCGGTGGGTCGCAGCCCCCCCCCCCCCCCTCACAGCCCCCGATGCCCCTCACAGCACAGCACTGAGGGGGGGGGGATGCATTGGAAGGGGGGGAGGTACCCCCCCCCGCCCCCTCCAGGGCGCCCGGCCTGTGCCCAGCCACTGTCCCCCGATGGGTACCCCAGGGCCGTGGGGAGGGCGACTGTGGCGGTGCGGGACCCCCCGGGACCGGCGTGCCCAGGGCGGGCGAGGGGGGGCGACGAGGGCTCACTTGACGGGGGACCCACAGCCCCCCCCACCCCATCGGCGGCGGAGGGCCTGGGGGCTCCGAGGGGCATGTACATGGGCCTGGGCCATATCCAGCCACGCACCCCCCCCGTGTGACATTCCGTCGGGTTGTTGTTCTTTACGGGGCCCTGGACGGTCACCCGTTCTTCCCTTCGCATGTTGCGTCGGGTCGCTACGTTCTGTCGGCCGCTGCGGCCGGTGCTCTTGCTGGTGTCGTTTCCGCGTTCGCGGAGCCCAGTCGTTGGTGTGCCGGGGCTGTGCTGGATGTGGCGGGGGGTCGTTTGCGCGTCAGCGGCGCCCAATAATTGGCGTATTGAGGATGTGCTGGTTGTTGTGGGGGTCGTTGGACGCCCTCCCCTCAGTTGTGCAAAGCTCCTCACCCCCCCGCCCCTCAGGGACTGTGCGAGGGCAGGGAGGTGGGGGGCTTTGCACAAGACCCTGAGTCGACCCGGGCCTGTATCGCCCCCCCCTACAACCACCGCCCCCCCCCTCCGACCGCCCCCCTACAACCACCGCCCCTACAACCACCGCCCCCCCCTGCGACCGCCCCCCTTACAACCTCCGCCCCCCCCTCCGACCGCCCCCCCTACAACTACCGCCCCCCCTCCAACCGCCCCCCACCCCTTAACAGCCCCCCCTCCCCCCATCGCGCCGCACATCCCCACGGCCATACTTTGCTCTGGAGGCTGTGCACGCTGCTGTGGCTGAGGCTGCGGGTGCTGCGCACGCTGCGGTCCGGGCCCACCGTCGTGGTCGTCTGCAGGGAATAGGACGAGGGCACGCTGACCATGAGCTGCATCTCCGGGGGCCCGGCCCCGCCGCCCGACAGGTCCGAGTTGAGCGACACCCGCCGCGGGAGCCCCGGGCTGAACGGCCCCGAGTTGCGGCGCCCGGACTGCGGCGGGGCCACCGGCTCCGGTCGCGCGCGCGGCTCCTTCGGTGACCCGGGGCGGCCGAGGGAGTGCGGGCTCAAGGGCGCCCGCGACCCGCGGCGCCCGTAGTCGCTCGCGGGTGTGGCCGGGGTAATGGGGCTGTCGGGCCGGGCGCGGCCGCCGCCGCCGCCGCCGCCGCGTTTGGGGGCCGCGAGCAGCTGCGCGGCCGCGCGGACGGGGGCGATGGACTTGGCGCGGGCGGCGCGGGAGGGGGCGGGGGGGTCGGGGGCGGGGGCGGGCGGGGCCGGGGCCTCCCCCGGGCCCGGGGCCGCGGCGTAGGAGGACTGGGACGACTGGCTGCTGGCGTGACTGGCCCGGCGCTGCTGCGGCGGCAGCGCCATGCCCGGGCCCCCGGTCTTGGGCGTCGCGGCGGCGGTGCTCTGATGCGGAGATGAGGGGGGGAGGGGGGGCTGTGCAAAAGGGCACAGGGCCTGCGCCCCGGCACCGGCACACGGCACGCGACGGCGAAGCAGGGCGGTCCTTAACGGAAAAAAAAGAAAAAGAAACAGTGTTCCGGTACCAGTTTTCCCAAAAAAGCCGGGCACTCCATGTGCTGAACCATGGTTGGTGGCGGTTGGCGGTTGGCGGTTGGCGGCGGTTGGCGGTTGGCAGTTGGCAACTGGCGGTTGGTGGCGGTTGGCGGTTGGCGGTTGGCGGGAGTTGGCGGTTGGCGGTTGGTGGTCCCTTGGGGCGGTCCTTAAGGGCGGTCCTTAACAAAAAAAAAACTGGTCCCTTAAGGACCGCCCTGCGGCGAAGAAGAGGAATGGCGTCCGTCGAACCCAAAGCCCAGGGGCCGAAACCGGCGGCGGGCGACGCGGGTCCGGCGGCGGGCGACGCGGGTCCGGCGGCGGGCGACGGACGACTCGGGCGGAGAGGGCGGCGGCAAAGGACAAGGGACGGCGCGGGGGGAGGGGCATCGACCGCCGGTGAAGTCCGACCGCCGGCGCCGGTGCCGGTGCCACGGACTTCGGTCGATGGGGGGTACCCGACGACCGCCGGCCCCTTTGGGTCGTCCCTCCCCCGCGGGGGGGGGGGCTTCAATTGGTCGGTAGGCTGAGCTGGATGTCCCCGCCATAGACACTTCCAGCCATTGTTCTTCAGCAAGTTCACAGCAGTGCGTCCGGGTTTTTGCTAGGCGACTGTCCCGGTGCTTCCGCCAGTGTTCGCTTGTCCCTACCTTCCATATGTACACTGTCGTACCCAAGTTTGCGGGGCTTTGACTCTACAGGGTCAGTGGCGTGCATGGTGGTCAGGGTCAGTCCCTGGGATACCTGCTTGACGCTGGCCCCATTCGGCCGGTACTCCTGGGATCTTGGTTCGGGCTCACTGTGCCCTGGTGGTGCTGGTTAGCGCACATTCAACACACAGCCATTCAGGGGGGGGGGGGGGGTTGCTTGGGTGGGTTTGTTGCGCTGATGGTGCCCATGTGGGGCACTGGGTTTATGGAGTGGTGCAGTGAGAACACATGGTGCTGCAGGACAGTGTGGAGGCGTCGTCAGACATGCGTGACGCTGGCGATGTGTGCCTTGATGAGGTGTGGGAGGACGGCATGCTTTCGGTGTCTGCCTGGCTTGGTCCCTGCTCCCAGTCCATTTCAACCAGCTGCAGTTCTGCCAACAGATTTGCTGCTACACGTGGCGACATGGGTGATGGTGGTTGGGGGGTGTGAAATGTAGTTCTGCGTTCCAGCGCCTCCCACGGTGTGTGCATGCAGTGCACTGTGCTCGGTGTGGCCAATGAGGTGTGAGGGAGGCGGGCTCGGAGGTTGGAGAGTGGCGTGTAGGCGACGGTGTGTGGTGTGAATCTCTTCGGGTATTTGGGGTTCCTGGCCGGGGTGCAATCTTCAATGTCCTGTGACGGTGTCGGTCGGCGAGGGGTTCTGGGGGGGGGTGGGGGGGTGCTGTACTCTTCCGCTGTGTGCCGCAGTGGTGTGAGCTGCGACTCTGGGAGGGGGGGCTCGTCAAGCTCTGGGGCCTCTTCCTCCAGTAGGTCCGCTAAGGATTGTACATCATCATTGTCTGGTGGCTGTTGTTGCCCTGTTTGCGAGACGGAGACGTGTCCAAAAAGGAGGGGGGATTTTCGCCGACCGACATCCGCCAGATGATCCGCTCTGGTATTGCCTTTGATTCCTATGTGGGAGGGGATGTGCATCCAGTGGGTGAAAAGGTGATACTTTCTCGATTAATGCGTGTCATCCTTGCGCAGGGACCATGCTAATCTTCTCTGTATCGTTCCAATTTTAGCGGATGTCCCCGAAGGGCGGGGGGGGGGGGGGGGGCAGGCCTTTGCTTAAGGGGAGGGGGGGGTTACCCAAGGGTCCCACAACCCCTTGCCTCATGCCTTTGCTCGCCCCCCAACCACCTGCAACCGCCCCTCCAACCGCCAGTAACTGCCCCCAACCGGTTTGTGAGTCACCTGCAACCGCCATTGTAACTGCCCCTGGGACCTCCTGAACCCCCCCCCCCCCATTAAACAAAGGCCTGCGGGGGGGCCTGCGGCCACCCGCCGCACTCGATCGGCCGAGTCCGACGGCGGGTGAAGGGGAAGGGACTCCGGTCGAAGGGGCAATGGCCGCCGACGGAGGGGCACGGAACGGCGAGGGAAGCGGGGGCCCGAGGCACAGGCACAGCGAAGCACCGCCGATCACCGTCGCGACATGCCCAACCCGCGTCTTCAAGTCACCACCGCCCCCACACATGGGGACTTGGGCGGACCGGTGAGAAAGTAGAAGTGGCCTGGAAGCGTGCGTTCTTGGTTTTGTATGATCGGTCCATTGTCATTTTGTTGGTGAAAAGGAGCCATCAAGGAGTTCACAAGTGGCCACCAGAGCAACGGGGGGGCAATTACAATCGGTCCTGATGCGACCCACCCCCCACCTATCTGTCAAAACTTGCGGGGGCGGGGGGGGGGGGGGGGGCAGTTGGAGCGGGTGGGGGATTGGCAGCTCAGCTGGGGGGGGGTCCCAAGAGGGGGGGGGTGCGCGCGACCCACTACTCCCACATGCATACCTCAAGGGGGTGTGTGTGTCTGGGGGCATGGGGGTGTAGAGGTATGTATGCGATAACAGCGATAGAAAGTCTTAGGGCCTTAAGGACCAAAGGCATAGTACCCCTCTCAACGAAGCATGGGACAAAAGATTTGGCGTGGCACCATGGCCAGGGAAGTATTAGAAGGGGGGGAAGGGAGGGGGGGAGGGGGTCTGAAGGGGGGAGGGGGGGGGGGGGGTTCGGCGGGACCCCCCTCCTCCCAGGGTCCCCCTACGGTCCTCCGCCGAAGGGGGGCCGAAAAATGTTGAAGCGTAAATCCTCTTGGCACTGAAGGCGCCGAAGCAAAATTTTGGCTGTCAGCCTCAAACATTACAAGAGGAGGAGGGGGGGGGGAGGGTCCAAGGGGAGGTAGGTAGGGGGGGTCAGGGGAGGTACCCCCCCTCCTCCTACGGTGTACGGCCGTTCTAATACATCACTGGCCATGGCCCCCGCAACGCTATCTTTCAAAGCTCGGGGGGGGGGGGGGTCGCATACAAGGACTGGGCCCAGCCCCCCCCCCCCCCCCGTGCACCAGAGATGCTTGTATGGTGTCTCGGAAAAGGCGTGCAAGCTGCTTTTTTTTTGGTCGGCCGGCATCCATGGCATTTGGGGGCATGTCCCGTTTCTGATGATCCCAAAGATACAAAAGCAGAGACACGTGCCTGTCCTATGACTGCCCGGGTGCGCCCCCCCCATGGGGGCCAGTGGATGACACATGCGTGTGCTTTGCGAGCACCGACGGCGGCGATCCATCGCAGAAGAGGAGGAGGAGGAGGAGGAGGAGGAAGGCGGACGGGGGGGTGCGGGACCTGCGTGCCCCCGAGGTCTTGGCCGGGGCCGAGCTGCAGCGACTGGTTCAACATCCGGAAGCAGAGGCCCTCCCCACGTCGGCCATGCGGTCCACCAACTGCAGCCCCTCCCCCTCCGCCAACCGAACGCTGTCGGAGATCTCCGCGCCGGTCGTGAGCCTGACCGCCACCGTGGCCGCGTCGAACGTCAGCGGGGCCGCCTCGTCCGTGAGGTGCAGGGGCGGGAGGGGGACGGTGCCCTCCTGAACATGCGGGACAGCGACAGTTGTTGTTGGGGGGGGGGGGGCAATGGGGTGTGTTTGGTGTTGGGGGGGGGTTTGGCACAAGGCCTCGGTATCTGATTGTGGGGGGGGGGGGGAATGGGGTGTGTTTGGTGTTGGGGGGGCAATGGGGTGTGTTTGTTTGGGGGGGGGGGGGCAATGTGTGTATGGCATAGTGTTCTGGAGGCGGTGCATGAGACAGAGCCTTGGCTTAGCCTGGCTAATGAGTAGCACTTGGTGAATGTGACTACAGCGCACCAGGGCAGCATGCGGAGCTACATCCTAATGAGTGCTGCATAGGCACTTCCCAGTGCCAGGCTGCATCCTAATGAGTGCTGAACCGGCTCTACCAAAGGGGGCGGCCTGTTCAAGAACCTTTGGGGGTCCGGAGGGGGAGGGGGGGAGGGGGGGGGGGTTCTGTGAGGGAGCGGGGGGGGGGGGGGTTGGCACAAGGCCTCGGTATCTATTTGTTTGCCGTTGGCGGCGCCTATTGGCCTCTCGCCCTGCTCATTCTGACCCTCTGTGGGCCCGAACGTGTTTTGGTGGTGTCAACGGAGCCCCCGGATGGCTTGTCCTGGTTGACTACTCCGGGGGTCGGCCATCCCGGAGATGGGCTGTTGCCCGTGCCGTTGACCAGGTGCATCCAGGTGCACACTCTGAGTCCATGCTGGGTTTGCCGACTCCAGCACTGACTTGTGCGCGCTGGGGTGAGCATCTGCAGGATCATGTTCCTGACAGGGGCTTCTAACAACCGCAATGATTCTTTCCCGTTTTTCCTTTCCTTGTTCTTCTGCGCTCTGCACCGTTTTCGGCGAGCGCGGTCTGCCCTGTCCTGTTACCCTCCTTGGTTCGTCCCTTCCTCGTGCCCAGTTTCTTCCCCCGCCCTCTCCATTCTTTCCGCCCCGGGGGGCATTGGGTGGCGGGGGGGGGGGGGGGTTTGGTGGGTACCCCAACATACATACCTCAAACTGATCCCCATGACGCGCTGATCATTTTGGACATACACAAGTGGAAGAAAATTTTTTTTCAAAAAAAAGTTTTCCCACCCATCAGCTCAGGGCTCCTCCGGCCTGGAGGTCAGGTCGGTTGCAGAAAGGCGGGTACAAGAACTTTTGGGGGTCTGGAGGGGGGGGGGGGGTCTGGATTCGAACCGGCCGCCTCCCTTGGGCTCTACCCGATATGACGCTGCATCCTAATGAGTGCTGCATAGGATCTACCTATTGCCAGGCTGCATCCTCATGAGTGATGCATGGGCTCTACCCAATGCCAAGCTGTATCCTAATGAGTGCTGCATAGGATCTACCCAATGCCATGCTGCATCCTAATGAGTGATGCATGAGCTCTACCGAATATGATGCTGCATCCTAATGAGTGCTGCATGGGCTCTAACGAATGCCAAGCTGTATCCTAATGAGTGATGCATGGGCTCTACCTATTGCCAGGCTGCATCCTAATGAGTGCTGCATAGGCTCTACCCAATGCCAGGCTGCATCCCAATGAGTGCTGCACGGGCTCTACCGAATATCAGGCTGCATCCTAATGAGTGCTGCATAGGATCTACCCGATGCCATGCTGCATCCTAATGAGTGCTGCATGAGCTCTACCAGATATCAGGCTGCATCCTAATGCGTGATGCATGAGCTCAACCCCAATGTCACGCTGCATCCTAATGAGTGCTGCACCAATGCTAGGCTGCATCCCAATGAGTGCTGCACGGGCTCTACCGAATATCAGGCTGCATCATAATGAGTGATGCACGGGCTCTAAGGGATATCAGGCTGCATCATGATGAGTTATGCACGGGCTCTAACGAATGCCAAGCTGTATCCTAATGAGTGATGCATAGGCTCTACCCAATGCCAGGCTGTATCCTAATGAGTGCTGCGTAGGATCTACCCAATGTCACGCTGCATCCTAATGAGTGTTGCATAGGATCTACCCGATGCCATGCTGCATCCTAATGAGTGCTGCATGAGCTCTACCAAATATCAGGCTGCATCCTAATGAGCGATGCATGAGCTCTACCGAATATCAGGCTGTATCCTAATGAGTGCTGCATATGATCTACCCAATGTCACGCTGCATCCTAATGAGTGCAGCATAGGCTCTACCCAATGCCAGGCTGCATCCTAATAAGTGTTGCACGGGCTCTAACGAATGCAAGCTGTATCCTAATGAGTGCTGCATAGGATCTACTGAATGCCAGGCTGCATCCTAATGAGTGCTGCATGAGCTCAACCCTATGTCACGCTGCATCCCAATAAGTGCTGCATAGGATCCACCAAATGCCAGGCTGCATCCTAATGAGTGCTGCACAGGATCCACCCAACGCCACACAGGACCTGGTAGTACAGTTTGTAGTGGGGGTAAGGGGCAATGGCAGAGCTCACCACATTGATGGAGATGGCGCGCTGCAGTGGCAGGCCATGCGCGAGTTGGGCGGTGAAGCTCACGCCCCGCACGCCCTGGGCACTCCGCGCGGCGCGGGTCTGGAAGCAGACGCACTGCAGGATGTGCTGGGCGGCCACCAGGCTGAGGTCCACGGGCTGCAGCTCCACCCGCACCACCTGCCCCCCGGCGGACTGCACGAGGGTCCCCACCTCCGACTGGTCGTACGACACGACCCCGTCCGCCACCGTCACCCGCTCCTCGTCCCCCACGAAGCTCAGCTGGTCGCCGTCGCGCGGGTGCAGGAGCCGCGCCTCGAGGGAGCCCCCGGAGAAGGCGGAGATGGTCGGGTGGGTGATGACGCACTGCAGCAGCACCTGAGGGTAAGAGGGGCGGGGGGGGGGGATGTATTAGAGGGGAGAGGAGGGGAGGGTCTGAAGGGGAGAGGGGGTTTGGCTGGGAACCCCCCTCCTCCGAGAGTCCCCCTATGGTCCCCGCCCGAAGGCGGGCCGAAAATTTTGGCTTCAATCCTCTCGGCACCGAAGGCGCCGAAGCAAAATGTTGGCTGTCAGCCTCAAACATTGGAAGGGGAGGAGGGGGGGGGGGGAGGGAGGTCTAGGGGGGGGGGGGTACACCCCCCTTCTCCTGCGGTGTACGGCCATTCTACATCACTGCGGGGGAGGGGTGTACATGGAACAGGGCGTGGGCGGCGGTCTTTGGGGGGGGGGGGGACTGGACGCTGTGCGGAGTATAACAGGGCCGCAATTGGTCAGGTGTGGAACCGCCACTGTCGCTCCAGCCGCGCCTGCCCCACGGCCTTCCTTGCGTATTCAGTTCTCAACGGAGTATAACAGGGGGGGGGGGGGAGGTGCGGGGATGGGTGGTCCTGGACTTGAGATGGGGTGGCGGATGGGCAGGCACACAGGGCCCAGGGGCCACCCCACAGAGAGCGGGGCATGGGGGATGCATGCCACTGCACCACCGTGAGAGGGGGGGGGGGGTTAGCACAAGGCCTCGGTGGTTGGCTTTGTTAGCCTGTGGCGGCGCCTATTGGCCTCTCGGAGGGGGGGCGGGGGGGGCACGGAGGCCCATTTCCCAGCCCCCCCCCCTCCTTGTCCGCCGTGCCGGGAGACTAGGTGCGGTGCGGGGGGGGAGGGGGGGGGAGGTCGACCCCAACATCCTCGGCTCAAAACGATCCCCACGCCGCGCTGATCATTGTGACTACACATTTGTGGAGGGAACATTTTTGGTGGTTTTGGGCCAAAAATTGTGCTCCAGCGCCTTTGGCGCCAACATCCATTCTTCCACAAACCAAAGGGCCCGACACGGCAGCCCAACCCCCGGATGGTGGCGTGTGAGCCGTCACGTGTGGGGTTGGTGGGCGAGACGTCAGCACAATAGGCAGCACATGCAGTCCACAAGAGGGAAAGAATGGCTTGTCAAGAGCCGAAAAACGGCCCCGGGCACCTTTCGCAAGACGGTCCGTGAGATGTAGTAATGGGTCCTTTTTGTGCGGGCACCGGTCGGCAGGGGGGGCAGGGGGGCGGGCAGGGGGGCAGGGGGGGGGGGCAGGGGGGGGGGCAGGGGGGGCAGGGGGGCAGGGGGGGCAGGGGGGCAGGGGGGGCAGGGGGGCAGGGGGGCAGGGGGGGCAGGGGGGCAGGGGGGGCAGGGGGGGGCAGGGGGGCAGGGGGGCAGGGGGGCAGGGGGGCAGGGGGGGCAGGGGGGGCAGGGGGGCAGGGGGGCAGGGGGGGCAGGGGGGCAGGGGGGCAGGGGGGCAGGGGGGCAGGGGGGCAGGGGGGCATGGGGGGCAGGGGGGGCAGGGGGGGCAGGGGGGCACGGACACTCGCTGAAGGGGGGGGGGGGGGTTGGACTGGGCAGAGACCGGGGGCCCAGGGCCATGCCCCGGCCCAGACCGCACGGCCACCGCCGCATGAGGCCCCCGCGCACGTGCGGCGCCGGGGGAGACCCTCCCTCCGGGCGGTCCCTGGGCCACACAAACGACGGCGGGGGGGGGGGGGCAGACCACTGGGGGGGGGGGGGGCTCGTGGCGGCGGGGGGGGGGGAGCCACGGCCCATGCACTGTCCTGGGGGCTGTCCAGTGGTGCATTGGAAGGGGGGGGGGCTACCCCCCCCCCCTGGCCCCTCGAAAGAACGCCCGCCGCCAAAGAGGCCCGTCCTCCGGGCCCAAAGGGGGGGTGGGGGGGACGCGCGCACGCGCACCTCCGCCGGGCGCATGGGGGCGCCGTCCAGGGCCGCCGGGAGGTGGTACACGACGTGGGGCTGGGGGAACGCCATCTCGATGCCGTTCTCCGGGCGGACCACCACCGTCACCGCCACCTCCGCCGCCAGCGCGCCCTTCGTCAGCCGGACCCCCACGACGCGCGTGCCCGGGGGGCAGGGCCGGTGGGCGTTCCGGAACGCCAGCTGCTGCAGGATCGCCCGCAGCTCCGAGGCCCCCACGGCCGGCGACACGATGACCATCTCGATGGGGTCCGGGCGCTGCAGCGGCCCCGCGCCGCCGGGGGCGGCGAGGGAGGGCGCGGGGGCGGCCTCCAGGACCGGCCCCGGCGCGGCCCCGGCGCCCTGCTTCGGGGGCGCGCGGCTGCCGCGGCGCTTGAGGCGGCCCCCCATGATCTGGGCGATGACCGTCTGCTGGTACAGCACCTGCTGCCCCTGCACTGCAAAGTCATCTTTCTGCTGCAGGAACACCTGCACAACGCGGCGATGCATCGGGACACGGGACAGCGCGCGCGCTCTGGGCGCGCGCGCGCGCGTGTGACGTGGGTCACGGAGGCCGGGGGAAGAGGCACAACCCCCCGCAGGTCAGAAGTCGGCGAGCGCCGGGGCAAACAGGGGCCACATGCCCCGGGGACAGAAAGGGCCGGGGGGACGCCGCTGGGCCGGTCTCAATGTGCAGGAGCAGCCCGTGGCGGGGGCCTGGACACCGCAAAGACCAGCCAATCCAAAACCATCGGGAGGGGGAGCACCCCCCCCCCGTAGGCACACCCGTCGGGCCGGGGGATGGGGGGGGCGGGGTGCGGCTCCGGGGCGCTGCACGCCAGCAGCGGCTGACCTGAGCCCTGCCCCGGCGGCGGCCACGGCACCTCTTGAGGCATGCGCATGCCCTCGCCCGCCTGCGCGCGCGCCATACGCACGTGTGTGTACGCGCGCGCACGCATACACACACACACACAATTTGCTATGCACTGCACAAAGCGTTGTTGGCTGAGTGAAAAATCCTCGTCAGTTGGTCATCAGACAAGACAAACAGAGCATGCCCAACGCCAATAGGCGCCTTTCTGTAGGTGCATGAAGAAGGAGATGTTCACACACACACACACACACACACATACCCTCACACACGATTGTCAACAAACAGACGAGCACAACGCCAAGTCCAGATGTCAATTCCTCGTCAGCTGGTCATCAAACAAGACAAAGCATGCCAACGCCAGTAGGCGCCTTTCTGCAGTACAGGGCGAGAGGAGGAGGCACATCTTGCACCCGTTCATGAAGGTCTCCAGCCCTCGGCAGCCGCGCAGAGCGCTAAGCCAAGGGCCTGCAAAGGACAGACACAGACGTTAAGCAGGTTCAGTACTAGGCTGTGGGAATGTTTCGGAGCCCTCAGCTCGATGTCCCTGTCCCACACACACACAATTGCGAAACACAGCACAACAATGGTGGCTGAGTGTGAATCCTCGTCAGTTGGAGTCAAACAAAAAGCATGTTCAACGCCAAAAGGCGCCTTTCTGTAGGAAACAAGCGCCAGCAGATGCCCGTAGTCCTTCAGGCGTGATGACAGAATGAGGCACTGCACTGCCGCGTAGGCAGACCAGCCTCATCCAGGTCCCACACACACACACATACACGCGCGCGCATGCTTGCACACACACACACACACACAGAGAGAGAGAGAGAGAGAGAGAATTGGGGAACACTCTGCGGTAAACAACAACTCAAACTCCCACAGCCCATGGCACGTGTCAGTGTTGGAGCAGAATCAGGTACAAAACGTGTGGATGGAACCTCCAACAGACTTCCCCCATTCAACAGAGTGCTGCCTAAGATAGACTCACTCAGAGGCACGCAACAGAATGACGCCACAGCCCTGCCCAGCTCCTGCCATGGGCTTTGCAAGAATGGCACCGGTGTGCGTGGGACCCAGGGGGTGCCGTGATGGGGGAAAAAAAAACTCGGAGTGTCCAATACGCCCTACGATGGCGGCCGGTGTGTAACCGATGGCGGTTGGTGGGTAACCGATGGCGGTTGGTGGGTAACCGATGGCGGTTGGTGGGTAGCCACCAAACATCAGAGAGTGCATGCCATAGTAAAAAAACAAAAAAAAAAAGGGTGAGCGTCCTTATGGCACCCCCTGGTGGGACCGCATTGCGGGGGGATGCAGTGGGGAAGGGGGTTGGCCGGCCCGGGGGACCGGGGACACGCCGGAAACACACACACGATGGACGTGACACACACGCACCGCCATACCGCAGCCGCAGCGCCCCAAGCCTCACGGGGGTGTCAAAGTCCAGGCGCCTGCTGCAGTGGAGGGGAAAGGGGAGAGCGGGCGCGCACACGACCAGGCGGACCCTCGCTGCTGACCAAGAAGATAGACACCCCCGATGGAACGCTGGGCTGTTGCACGTGTACACAGGGGGGCAGGCAGTACAAAGCGCAGAAAGAAATGTGGCTCGTCCGTGGCCTATAAGACCAGAGGTCCCTTTCTGTCAAAGAGTGAGACACGGAGATACCCGTGGGCAGTCCACTGAGCGGACAAAGGCAGAAGCAATGCAGCGGAACGTCGCAACCACCGCTAAGCAACAGCTCCCGGATCTTACAGCCCCCCCCCCCCCCCAACACATACACTGCGTGAGGTGAGATCAAGCGCACAGCGATAGCACGGCAGTGATCGTCAAAACAGCTCGTCAGGCCAACATCAAAGTAAAGTCATGGAGGCTAGGCGCCTTTCTGACGGACAGTGAAGGAGACAATGCATGTAAATCAGCATGATGCGTCACTAATGAACCGTCCCTCCGTTGACCGTAACGAGAGTATATACAGAGCGTGTACCCCCTGTCGTTTCTCGGTTTCCTTTCCTATCCTAACACAAACACAAACACACACACACACACAGAGAGAGAGAGAGAGAGAGACAGAGACAAAGACCTCATCCCCCGCCTGCGCATCCTGCACACTGATCGCCACCCGCCACCCATCGAAGCAATCCGGGGTCACCACGTCGTACTCCTCCCTCCCGACCATCCCCGGGTCCCGGGCGCCGGCCCCGGGCCCCCGCCCCCTCTCAATCTCCGCCTCGAGCTCGTCCTCGTCCGGGAAGACCACAGGGTCCTCCTCCGCGTGGCCGCCGTACCGCACCACCACCGGCGGGGGCGCCACCGTGAGGCCGTGCTTGAGGACCCGCAGGTGCCCCAGGGCGTCGGAGAACTCCTGCACGGCGTACGCCGGGGACAGGGCGATGGGCGGGAGGGCCATGGTCAGCTCCACGCGGAAGTGGCAGTCACGCGTGATCCGGAGGTCGGCGGCCCCGGTCTCGGCCGTGAGGGCCGCGACGGTGGGGTACTGGAGGGAGAGCACGACCGAGAGGGAGGCCTGGGAGGGGGTGGGGGGGGTCCGCAGGCGGAACCCGCGGAGCAGCGCGGCCACGGCCTCGACGGTGACCTGGAGACATGGGGCGCAATGGGACGGGGATGGGGATGGGGGACGGACAGGGATGCATTGGAAAGGGGGGAGGGACCCCACCCCCTTCCAGGGCGCCCAGCCTATGCCCAGCCGCTGTCCCCCTGACGGCCAGTGCCAGCCTCAACGGCATTTGTAACCGACAGTAACCGCCCCCAACCGCTTTGGCAACCTCCTCCAACCGCCTGCCTAACCGCCTCTGGGGCCGCCTCTGAGGCCCGTTTCCTTCCTAATGCATCCCTTGAGGGGGGGGGGTGTCCTTACACTTGGGGCATGGCGTGTCCGGCAGAGGCACCGGGAAGAGGCCCTGTCGGATGGGCGTGGGAGAGAGGCTCGGGAGATGTGCAGGGGCCCCAGACCCCCAGGGCCCAGCAGAAGCAGCGACGGCGGGTGCAGTACTGGAGGCGCATCGGGGGGCGCAGGACTGCGGCGGTGGAGCCGCCGGCCGGGCGTTGATGTGCTTGTGTTTGCGTTCATCGGGGGAACAGGCAACCCCAGGCCACCGCCCCAAAGAAGGCCTGCGGAGGCAGCCCCCCCCCCCACACACACACACGAAGGGCCGCTGCTCCCGGAGCGCTGAGGGCCCGCCCACGAGGGGGCGCTTCCATCCGCATGGGGCACTGGGCGGCGTGGCCTGTGGGGGGGTGGGGGTGGGGGGGGGGGGGGGGCTTTTGGCATGACGCCATGGTGTGATGATCTCGTCTGCAGCTGGCGGCGCCTACTGGCCGATCGCCATTCGCTGCCCTTCCCTTGGACCCTTTCCCTCCATAGGCAGTGGTGCCCATCGGCTTCTCACCACCCTTTGACCTTCCTCTTCCTGCCTGCCCTAACCTTCCCTCTCCCCTTCCCTTTCCTTTCCCTTGGCCTTTCCCTCCGTAGGCCGCAGTGCCCATCGGCCTCACACCACTCCTTCCCTTCCCATTCCCTTGGTCGGTTGGGGGTTAGTCCTAATTACAAGACAGACCAATGCAAACCAGAGGCAATGCAGTCCACAGCAAAGGCACAGGTGCATCTGTGTTCTCTGTGCCAAACCCGGGTGCCCCTCAGGACACACACACAGGGCTCAGAAGTACCCGGCTCCGGTGGCGGGTACTGTACCCACAAACGTACCCACAATGTACCCATGGCAAGGAAAAATGGGGGAAAATGGGGGAAAATGGGGGGAAATGGGGAAAAATGGGGGGGAAATGGGGAAAAATGGGGGAAAATAAGGAAACTTGGGTGGTGCAACTGGTCCCCTTTCCCCCCATTTCCTCCCCATTTCCTCCCCATTTTCCCCCATTTTCCCCCATTTTACCCCATTTTTCCCCATTTTTCCTCGGGAGCTTTCACCAATGCGCCCCCCCCCCCACAGCCTTGTTGCCAACCTAAACCTTGATTTTTGGCCTTTTCAGCCCCTAAATTTCCCATTTTTCCACCAAGCAATCTGAATTTCCCTCATTTACCCCCATTTTCCCCCATTTTTCCTACCTTGGCCCATTTCCCGGATGGTGTTCCGCTAAACGTACCCAAACTGGGTACTTCTGAGCCCTGCACACGGTGTCTGACACAGAACACAGTACATCATGCGTGACCACAGCCAGTCACACACACTCACAGTCAGTGGCTGTCAGTCAGACATGTGTCAGATACAGAGCCCCCGCATGACCGGCACGGCCGGAGCGAGCCGCCCTCCGCTCGCCGGGGAGGGGGGGCTCTGCGTGTGGTCTGGAATGGGGCCCCGAGGCCGTTGCAGGCCCCGCAGGCGCGGGGGGGGGGGTCTCGGTCCGCCAGGGGGACGGGGCCACACCTCCGGGGGAGGGGGGGGGGGGAGCTTCGAGCCCGTTCCCCAGGACCGCCCCCGCCTTATCATCGGGCCCCAAAGGCCGGGACCCCCCCCGGGCGGTGTTCAGAAAAGTGATGTGCCGTAGCATTGGGGCGACTCCGGGTCGGCCCCGTCGGTGTTTTGTTGTGGACCGATGTCCACGGGAGCAGATCAGGGCCGGCCCTTCAGGCCTCTTCCCCAGAACCCCCCCCCCCCCCCCTCAGGGCGCCCAGCCTATGCCCAGCCACTGTCCCCCTGACGCCAAGTGCCAGCCTCACCGGCATTTGTAACCGACAGTAACCGCCCCCAACCGCTTTGGCAACCTCCTCCAACCGTCTGCCTAACCGCCTCTGGGGCCGCCTCTGAGGCCCCTTCCCTTAATCAACAACTGGTGCCTGTGCAATAACACTCTTTGTTCTACCAAAAGAGGGCCAAGAAACCGTCATTTTGCCCTAAAAACACCGAAAACGATCGAAAAACGGCGTTTTGAATGCAACAAAGTTTGAAATTGCAAATGTGAAATTACACGATGCAAATGATGCGTCCCTGGGGGGCGGGGGTTACCCCCCCCCCCCTTTCCAATCCATCCCCCCACCCCCACCCCACCCACCCTCCCCCCCTCTTCGAACGGACTGGGGCCGAGAGCCTGGGGGGCGGTGGAAAGGGGGAGGACGGACGCGCGCGCACGGGGGGCGTACCTCGTGGTCCCCACGGAAGTCCACGGCCACGCACGCGGGGCCGGGGCAGCGCAGGGCCCCCACCTCGCGCCCCTCGACGCAGACGGCGTGGCCCCGCACGGCCATCGCCACGTCCGGCACCGGCCCGGGCTCGCCGGGCAGCAGCGCCACGCCCTCGGCGCCGGCCTCGAGCGTGACCACGACGGAGCCCCCCAAGAACCGCGTGCCGGCCCCGGCGGCGTCCGGGAAGAAGCGGCTGAAGTGCGCCGCGACCCCCTTCGCGTTGGGGGTCCCGGCCACCGGCACGTCCACCGCCAGCGCCAGCCCGTCGAACGCCCGCACGACCCCGTCCGCCACGACCGCCGTCCGGTAGTGCACCGCCGGCCGCAGCTCCTCCGCCTCGTCGAAGGCCGGGCGCACGAGGGGCATGGCGAGGCGCTGCTGGTGGCAGAAGTCGTACCCCTGCAGGTCCTCCGCCGCCTGACAGGACATGCGGGCGCGCGCGCGCACACGGAGACCCCACGCCCCCCCCCCCCTACGCGTGCGCAGGGGGTCGCGGGGCGCGGGCGCACGTGCGACCGGCGGCGCTCCGGGGGCGCCCGCCATCTTCTGAGGCGATCCTACTCAGCGCCCCACGGCACTTGGGCCATTCGGACCGCCCCAACAACCGCCACAACCGCCGCTACTCTGCCGGTCCGGGGCCCTGATCCGACGCACGTCTTTGAGGGGCACGGCCCCCACACCCTCCGCAACAACACCCATGGGCCCACCGATGCCCCTCCCAATGGCATGCGCCCTCCACTGAGAACGCCCGCGGCGGCCGGGCTTTGCTGCGCAGCCCCGTCTCGACCCGTGCCCTCCTACTTCACCCGCACGGGGGCCACGCCCATCCCCAGGAGGTTTTTTAATTCAAAAGAAGAACGCTGGCGTGTCCGATGGTCAGCAAAATCTGCACAGCTCCAACCGATGGCACTGAAGGGGTAAGCGATGGCGGTTGGAGTGCAACCAACGGCGGTCGGAGGGTAACTGACGGCGGATGGAGGGTAACCGACGGCGGTTGCAGGGTAAACGACGGCGGTTGGAGAGTAACCGACGGCGGTTGGAAGGTAACCGACGGCGGTTGGAGACAAAGTGCTACTAGGCCAAGACCAGGTTTTTAACAAAAGAAAAACTTGTCCCAAAAAGCCCCTGCCCATCCCCCCACAGCCCCTCCACTGCGGACACACCCCAGGCCCCAGGGCAGACCGGGCACGGCATCGCATCAGAGCACCGGAGGATAGGGAGGGGCGTCGAGACCTGATCCGCGGCCCCGTCGAGCTCCGCGCGGCCCCGCACCTCGTCCTCCTCGAGTGCCATGACCCGCGCCGCGTGCAGGGCCTCCTGCTGCTCCTCCCACTGCCGCCGCACCAGCCACTCCCGCACCGCCCCCGCGCCCCGCGCCTCGGCCTCCCGCAGCCCCCGGTGCGCCTGCTCCTCCTCCTTCGCGATGGACCGCCGCACCCCCTCCTCGTCCTGGACCGCCCCCTTCAGCTGCCGCTCGAGGGCCATGAGGGTGTGCGACAGCTGCCGCTGCTGCTCCGCCATCTCCGCCAGCACCTGAGGCCCGGGCCGAACGGGGGGATGGACAGGACTCGCAGCCCCTTGGGCCACACATGGACGCGCATGTTCGGGGGGGGGGGGGGGGCACAGGCCCATGCGGGCGTCGGTGGGTGGGGGACAGGTATGTGGTGGGGGTGCAGTGGGGGGGGGGGGGGGCAGGCCTGTGCTTGAAGGGGGTGTTGGGGGGGGTTGGCACAAGGCCTCGGTATCTATTTGTTTGCCGTTGGCGGCGCCTATTGGCCTCTCGCCACTGCTCATTCTGACCCTCTGTGGGCCCGAACGTGTTTTGGTTGTGTCAACGGAGCCCCCGGATGACTTGTCCTGTTTGACTACTCCGGGGGTCCGCCGTCCCAGAGACGGGGCTGTTGCCCGTGCCGTTGACCAGGTGCATCCAGGTGCACACTCCGAGTCCATGCTGGGGTTTGCCGACTCCAGCACTGACTTGAGCGTGCTGGGGTGTGCATCTGCAGGATTATGTTCCTGACAGGGGCTTCTAACAACCACAATGATTCTTTCCCGTGTTTCCTTATCTTGTTCTCCTTCTGTGCTCTGCACCGTTTTCGGCGAGCGCGGTCTGCCCTGTCCTGTTACCCTCCTTTGTTCGTCCCTTCCTCGTGCCCAGTTTCTTCCCCGCCCTCTCCATTCTTTCTGCCCTGGGGGGCATTGGGTGGCGGGGGTGCGTGTTGCTGTAGGGAGGGGGTAGAGGAGGGGGCGGGGGAGGGGGAGTGGGAGTGGGTTCGTCTCTCCCTGCCCCCTCCTTCCCCTTGAGGAGGGAGATCCTGGCTCAAGGGGGCTCCTTGTTGGTGTCGGTGTGCTTGGTGTCGGTGTGCTTGGTGTGGGTGGGTTTGGCCACTTGCTTCTGCTGGCCCACATATCCCAATCTGTCCTGGGCGTAGTTGCATGCTGTTTGCTGGCATGATGGCCTTAGCTGGCGCGGCGGCGGTGTTTTGGGGGGGGGATCTGGGCCCCGAAATTTTGTGTAACAAAAATGGCCCGACCAGAGTTTCCCAATTGTAAATGTCGGTGTTTCCCGCGATGGTCCCTTTGGTCTGGGGGAGGAGGGTCCACGGGGGGGGGGGTAACCCCCCCTCCTCCTCCGCTGGTGTACGGCTGTTCTAATACTGCCCAACACCACCACCACCAGCCCCCAGGCGTGTGCTTGAAGGGGGTGTTGGGGGGGGGGTCTGAGACCCCAAAGTTTGTGTACCAAAAATGGCCCAAACAAATTTGTCCTTCAGTAAATTTCAAATTACAAAAATTTTGGTGAGGGGGAGGGCAGGGACTTGCTTGAGCGGGGGGGGGGAGGGAGGGGGTCCAGGGGAGGTGGGGAGGGGGTCCAGAGGGGGCGGGGGAGGGGGACAACACCGTTGGCAGTTCAAACATTAAGGCACAGGCCTGGGGGGGGGGGGGGCGTGCAGTCGGAGGCATGCGCGCCATCGGGGCTGCCCATGCGTGTGAGAGGGCGCTTTGGGGGACCCTTTGCACTGCGCACTGCCGTGACTGTCACTGACGATCGCCTGAAGATGGCCTGAAGACTGACTGGCGACGGATGAAAGTGGCCCAAAGATTGCTGACCATTGCCGGAGGAGTTCTGCACAAGTCCCCAGCCAGTGCAATGGAGAAGGCCTGAGGGCTGCAGGACGCAGGGGGTCGCGTGGAGGTTGCTGGAGGTTGTCCGGGGGGGGGAGGGGCATCTTGAGGCTGAAGGGCGCCTGAAGGGTGCGTGGAGGTTGGTGCGTGTTGCCTGGGGATTGCTGGGGGATCGCTGGAGGCTGGGTGGGGCTGTTGGGGGGTGTGCGGAGGTCGCTCGGGATGCCTTGGAGGCGGTTGTGTGAAGATTGCCTGAAGGCTGCCCAGAAGTGAGCTGGGGGGGTGCAGGAGGGTGCGTGCGGGTGACCGAAGATGGTCCAAAAGATTGCCGGCTGATTTCTGAAAATTGCCCGAACATCGCCGGTTGCCTGCCGATTGCCGAAGGATGTTTGAAGGGTGCCGGAGGGGGTGTGGGAGGGTGCACGGTGACCACCTGGAGGTTGTCGAGGACTGCCCAAAGATTCCTGAAAATTGCCTGAAAATTGCAGGTCCCATGCGACCTCCAGGCAACCCCCAGGCGACCCAGGCACCCTTTGGCAACCTCCACGCCACCTGCCAGCAGCTGTTGCATACCCCTTCAGCAATCCTCAAGCCTGTGGGCACACCCCAACCATCTGCAATCAGCCGGCAGCAATCCTCGGGCAATCTTCAGCAACCTGCAGGCACCCTCCAGCAACCTCCAGGCTACTTCCAGACCTCCTTCAGGCACTTCACAGGCACCCTCCATCAACCTCCATGGAACCTCCAACAACCTCGAGGCCCCTCCAGTGTCCGGTGGTGGCCCGGAGGGTAGGGATGCAGATTCGCCTCGAATTCGATTCAAATTCGAGCGAATTCGTACCGAATTAGTAATTGTGTGAATTCGAGCAAATTCGATTCCAATGGATTCATAATGAGGGTTTCTAGATTTTTCCTCCGAATTCAAGCGAATTCGTACCGAATTCGAATCCGTGCGAATTCGTGCGAATTCGAACCCCCAACCTTACCGGAGGGTGCTAAAGGTTGCCTGAACAGTGCTAGGTTGCTTGGCTGGGGACTGCTGAAGATTGCTTGGAGGTTGCCCGGATTGCTGCGGTTTCTTGAAGGTTGCTTAGAAATTGCTTGGAGGTTGCTGAAAGTTGCCTCGGGGTTGGTGTGGGTGCTTCAGCAATCTCAACCCCCTAACCACCCACAGCCTTCACGCATTTTTCGGTGATCACACCTGAGGGCCACCGAACATTGCCTGGAGGTTGTTGGCAGTTACTGACAGTTGCTGGCGCTTGCCTGGACACTGACAGAGGTTGTCGAGGCCTTTGTGAAGGCCAGCCAGGAGTCCCACACCCGGCACACGCAGGGGCAGACCCCTGCTGCCACTGGGTATGAGGGGCATGCGACGGCTCACGGCTGGACCTTCTGGAGTACCCCCCCCCCCTGCCCCTCCACGCGCAGTGCCTTTGACCGACCTTGCAGTCTGTTCTCCAGGAAAACCGTGACAGGAGTCGACTCAGCACCATAAAAAAAAAAAAAAAAACGGAGGCTGCGAATGAGAAAAGCGCTGAGGGGGCGTTTCTGCACAGTGCCCAACAGTAAGTCAGCGTTCCCGTGGCCCCCTTGCAAACCCCCCACCACTGGGGGAGCTACGTCCACGGGGCAAAAGCAGCGGATGTAGACAGCACTCTGGGAATTTTCGTGGGAAATACAGTGTGTTTTCAACTCATCATCTGACTTTTTGGACTGAGTAGGAATCTGAGTCGTCCTGTGCATGAAAACACGGTGGTTTGTCCCCTTTGGCCATCGGGGAAAATGGGGCCAAAGTAGCCGACGTTTCGCACAGCGCGCGCGCAGCGGGCACAGCGCACAGTGCGCCCCCCCAAGGGCACCCCTGACAAGCCAATGGCCCCGTGCAAACGCCGAGTGCACCGCAGGCCCCCCTGACGGAGTCACACAGGGCCAAGGACCGGGAGTTCAATGAAGGGTCACTGGGCGATGCTGTTCTATGCATCAGCCCCCCCCGAAACGGCATTCGGGATGTAGCCACCCGCCGGGTGCACCCGGGACCCCCAATGACCGGGGGGGGGGGGGGGGCATCCGAGTGGCACAAAGCCACGACCAACGGACGGCACGCCAAACCCAGGCCTTATCCAGACGCCTGCCAGCGGCGCGCACGCCCAAAGGCATGGACTCCCCAAGGGCCAAGCGACCACTGGAATGGGGACGCCCAGGTCCATGTGTCCAGCTGCGCCTTGTGCCCGTCCTTGTCCAGGGCCCCACGTGGAGGTCTGTCCGGGGGGTGCCCCATGTGGTGGGGTGGGGCATGGCACACCGCGTTGCCCGGTGCGGGAGGGGGAGGAGGGCGTGCGTGGGAAAGGGGGGGGCGGTGTCTGTGGGGAGGGGGGGGCACTAGGGCCCCGGGGGGGGGGGGGGGGGTGCCGATGGGCACTGCCGGGGGGGGGGGCTTCTGGTGCAGGGTTTGAGGGGGGGACTCGTGTGCCGTGCGTGTCCCTCGGGCGATGCGGGGGACGCGGTGTTGGTGGCGGGGGGACCTCCGTCCCTCTGCCCCTCGGCGGCCCCTCCCACGCGGGCGCCGGGCGGTGCCTCACCCCCCCGTCATCCCCAAGACCGTGACGTTGGGAGGGCGCACACCGCCCCATACGATGTGGGGCCTGGCTACCGCAGGGCCCGGGGGGGGGGTCCATTCCCGGAGGGACGGAAGGGGGGGGGGGGAAGGGGAGGGGCTTCTGCTGGAGCATGTGCCGTTCCAAAGCCCTACCCCCTCCCCTTGTCCCCCCCCCCTCCACGATCAAAGGCCATACCACCAGGGCGGTTCACCCATGGTTGGTGGTGATTGGCGGTTGGCGGTTGGTGGTTGGTGGCGGTTGGTGGTTGGTGGCGGTTGGTGGCGATTGGCGGTTGGCAGTTGGCAGTTGGTGGCGATTGGCGGGTAACACGCACATACTGGAGGGTAGGCGCCTGCAGGCGCTTGCAGGCGCATTTCACAGCGCCTTCGGCGTACACCTTAAATAACGATGAGCGTCTACAACATGCAGACGGTGTCTACAATGGGCAGACCAAGTCTACTTGGGGCAGACCAAGTCTACAGACTGCATGGGTGTTTCCTACCGACTCGCCAACCCCCCAGTATGTATGCACTACCGATTGGTGGTTGGCGGTTGGTGGCGATTGGCGGTTGGTGGCGGTTGGCGGTTGGCGGTTGGCGGTTGGCGGTTGGTAGTCCCTGGGGACGGTCCTTAGCAAAAAACAATGGGTTCCTTTAGGACCCCCCTGCATACCAGTGTCTTCATTCGCTGTGCCGCCTGCGCCTTCTGCTGCTTGAGCCGCTCCTCGCGCTGCTGCTCGAGCTCGCTCATTCGCTCCCGCACCCGCGCCTTCGACTGCGCGAAGCTGCGCTCCGCCGCCACGCCCAGCGCCTGCCACGCGACTTCCTCGTAGCCCTGCAGCACCGCACGCGCGACCACCTCCGTCACGGAGACGGCGCCGCGCGCGAAGTGCGCCCGCGCCCACTCCCACTCCACAACCCACTCCCCCACCGCCGCCGCGCGCGCCGCCTCTTCCTCCTCCGCCAGTGCCTCGCGGTGCCGGGCCCTCTCCTGCTCCTGTCGCTCCTGCTCCTCCAGCAGCCGCTGCTGCAGCTGCGCGAGCTGCAGCGCCGACCGCTTCGCCGCGTCCCGCAGGGCCTCGGCCTCCTGCTCCACCGCGTGGAAGCGGGCGTACTCCCCCACCGCGGCCCGCCACTCGCGGTCGCAGTGGCGGTGCCGATTGTGTTGGAGAGCCTCGCGGACCTACGACGCGGGCCAGGGCCGGGGTACGTGCGAGTTGCACTCCTGTGCAGGCGCCACAGTGCGCGTCATAGAACACGCGCGCGCGCACGCGCACGCGCGCACGCGCCAGCGAGCGCAGTTCCTCACGTTCCGGATGCGGACCAGATGAGCGGGCAATGCCCCCAAACACCGGGGGCCAGGCAGCAGCAGGACCGACCCGTAAACGCGGGACACTTGACCTCGCACATCCCAAACGTATCGGGAGGGCCCCCAACCCCGTCATTGGCAGGGCATTCCCGAGACCCGTGGGTACAGAACGCGTGAATGCCAGACACAACGGCCGGCTCATCGCTGGGCTCATGGTCAAGGGTGTGTGTCCGTGGGTCTGTCCGTAGGCACGAACGTGCACATGTCCCCCGGCCCCATACCAATGGTCCGCAGGTTCAGAGGCCCACGTCAGTACACACGTCCCTGCACCGCGAAAACGGGGGTACAGTGAGCGTGGGGCAGCCGGCCCATGACAGCACTGTGACAAAGCCCCATCCGCTGATGTCAGGGCGTTGGGGATTTGCATGCCCCCCGTGCGCCACCCCACCTCCAATACACAACACACAAACCCCATGTGAATGCAAGCCATCCAGAATCCCAGCCAATGAAGCCTCTTCTCCGTTGGGGCATAGGTCACAGCGACCAAATGCATGCCCCCAGGTCCAGACAGGCGGAGTGCCTCTGCCAGAATGCCACTGCGAATCGATCCCACCAGAGATTGGGGCTCTGCAGCCAGCCGCAGGCCAGACCCGAGGTCGCTTGTCCAAAAGCCGGGAAGGGCCCCACGACCGCCAATGCCTGTGCGAGAGCCACGGATGGTCTCGCCAGCCACTTCACGGTCCGGGAACCAATCAAAATGGAATGATGAAACCTCAAACAGAGGGGGGGGGGGGATCAACCAAATAAGGTACAAAGGTACTTCCCCTTGGCCAGCTCTACACACACTCTTGTAGTATACAATACAGTACAATACAAACAGTGGGTGCACACTTGGAGGATTTGCCAGAGCAATCTTCAGATCCTGCAGCGCAAACTGCAGCACAGACCAGGATCAGACACCAACACACAGCAACACACAGCAACACACAGACAGGGCACATTCAGCGACTGGTGCTCGGGGCTCACTGCAGCCTCACTGCAGCTCTACACACACACACACACACACGAATAACAAACCCACGACACACACACATGCATGACGTGGATGCGCACACGCGCACATGACACGCAATTGGATGTGACAACGAGGCATTGAAGTGGGAGGAAGCAGAGGGACAGGGGGAGAGGGCATATCATACCACAACGGTACTGTCTGTACTGTCTGTACAGAACAGCGCCTTCAGCACACACGCACGCACGCACGCACGCACACGATTGCAAGACAAACGGGCACAACTCAGGTTCCGAGTGTCAGAATCCTCGTCCGTTGGATCGTCAAACAAGACAGAGCATGTCCACCGCCAATAGGCACCTTTCTGCAGCAACGGGGACAGGCAGGGAGGGGCTCGCGCGCGCACACACACACACACACAATGAGAACCGCAAAAACAAGAACAGAGCAAGAAAAGCGGTGAAAGAAAAATCCTCAGGGACAGCAGAGCTGTCCTAGACGTCTTTCGGTCTGTTGACAAATGCAGTAATGTGCAGCGTTGGGTTCGGTCACAGTTCTGCCCCTGATCCCTGCCCTGTTTCCGAACCTGTGCTGCACCACCAACGGACCATAATTCACCTACGGAGGAGGTCGTGTCTTAATGTCCAAATTATGCAACCTGCGCTAGGTGCTTCCACCTAGCCGCGCGAACACACACACACACACACACACACGAATGACGCAACATGAACAGGCGGGCAATACGAAGCACAGCACTGTCCGCTAAATGAACACACGCACACCCTTGCGCAGGAACCAAACGAACCACCACTGTTGCGTGGTGGTCGCACACACACACACACTCGCGCGCGCGCGCACACACACACACACACAACACACTTGGTGGTAGGCCTTGCCTGGCAGCTGAGGGGCCACCAGTTCGCGCACGCGCCCCCCGTGCAGCATGTCCAGCAGCGTCTTGAGCACCACCGGGGACTGCCACAGCTCCGCGTCCACGGCCGCGGCCGGGCTGGCGTCAAAGCGCACCGCCGTGACGCCGCCGTGGCGCTGCACGGCCTGGCACACGTGGAAGAGGGTGTCGGGGGTGACCACACGCCCCCCGAAGTTGACCTCCTCGAGGTCGGGCATGCGGAACAGGGCCTTGAGCAGCGCCAGGGGGGAGTCGTCCTGCCAGTCCGGCGCCGCCCCGCTCAGTCCACTGAGGGTCGTCTTGAGCACCTGTTCCAAAACGCCGTCCGCACAACACGCGCCAGTGGGAGTCCCGGCCCCAGGGACGCATTGGAAAGGGGGGGGGATACCCCCTGTGTGACATTCCGTCTGGTTGTTGTTGGAGATACCCCCCCCCCTCCAGGGCGCCCAGCCTATGCCCAGCCACTGTCCCCCTGACGCCAAGTGCCAGCCTCAACGGCATTTGTAACCGACAGTAACCGCCCCCAAACCGCTTTGGCAACCTCCTCCAACCGCCTGCCCAACCGCCTCTGGGGCCGCCTAACGCGTCCTTGCCCGGCCCTTGGCAGCCGGGGCCCGTCACTCTGCCATACCCAGTCTCCTTACCGCAAGGGCAGGGGGCACGCCGTGCATGTGCGATGGATGACGACGCAGTGTGCGGAGGGGTCAGGGGTGCTGCAGACCGATGGTCGAGCCGCCGAGGCCCACAACCCCCGCCGCAGCAGCCGGTGCCCTCGCCCTCTTGCCCCCTGTGTGGCATTCCGTCTGGTTGTTGCTCTTTTACGGGGCCCTGGACGGTCACCCGTTCTTCCCTTCGAAAGTTGCGTCGGGTTGCTACTTTCTGTCGGCCGCTGCGGCCGGTGCTCTTGCTGGTGTCGTTTAAGCGTTCGCGGAGCCCAGTAGTTGGCGTGTTGGGACTGTGCTGAATGTGGCATGGTGTGCCGTTTGCGTGTCAGCGGCGCCCAATAGTTGGCGTATTGAGGATGTGCTGGTTGTTGCCGGGGTCGTTTGACTGTTTTTGCTGTCCACACACCTCTGTCCACAGGCCGTCCATAGCCTGCCTCGCTGTGTTTCTGTGCGGCCCAAGTGCCCTGTTCTTCCACGCGCTGTCCGGGCCATCCACCATATGTCCTTTTCCCCCTCACGGTTGGTCTGCCCCTGATGGGCTCCCACTCCTGTTGCGCAAACAGCCCATCTGGGCTGCGGGAGACACCCCCCACCTGATGCCGGTTGAGCAGGGGTTGCCCTCGCACCCGGTAGCGACGGGGTTGGCTGGCCAAGCCATCCCCTTTATTGTCGCTGCCTCCCATGCGCACGCTCTGCCATCCGCTCCATTCTGGTTCTCTGTTCCCGCTGTTCCGGTTGCCTCTCCCGCCTTGCTGTGCCCCTCCTCCTTGTCTACTGTGCCTGCCCTTGTCCCTCCTGGTGTGGCTCCCGCGTTCTGTGTGTCTGTGTTGCTCCTCCCCCTGTCTGGTGGCGCTGCTGGGTGCCCATGTCGCGCACCCTCTCCTGTCCCACCCGCCTGCCCCCCCATACGAGGATTTCACATCTCCATACAACGTGGACTGCCCCGTGCCCGGTTGGCTGTTCACGGCCCTGTTGCCACCCCCGTGGCGGGCACCTCCCGGAGCGCGGGGCGCAGCCCCCGCCCTTGTGGAGTACGTGGGCACCTTGTAGAGGGAGGGGGGGTGTTTGCTGATGGCTCGCTCGGCGTGCGCTGCCCCCCCCCCCCCCCCCGCCTGAGCCCCCCGCGGTCAGAGGGCGTGCCACACGGCGTGTGGAGAGGGCCCCAGGGCCCGCGGTACACGGGACCGTTGATGACGGGGAGCGGGCACACTGTCACAAGGCCAATCGGTGTTGGGACTTTGCATTTTGTGGAGGCGGACCTCTTGCGCCGATGTCACAACACCAAATCTGTGCCGAACGGGTCTGACCGATGGTACTGCGTGGGAGTGCCCGTTTATCTCAGGGAGATCACCGTGTGCAACGTCATGAGGACCAGCGGCACACGGAGTTGTCCCACGGATCCGTACGCCTCCCACCGACCCATCAGACAAATCCGCGTGCCGCTGTATTTTAACGACCTTTCGCACAGCGATTCCCGTCCCGCGACCGCTGCGCCGGACCACATTGCCCCGCGTCGTGCGTGCGCACGGCGGTGCCCCATCGATCGCCCGGGGCCATCCCCCCGGCGGCAGCACAACACACGCCCCGAGCCCCCACACCTGCGTACAGCCCCCGTTGGGCTCGAGGATGGCCGACGCACTGAAGGCCGCGCCCCGGGCCGAGGGGGCCCCTTTGGGCGGGAGGCGGGGCACAGGGGGGCCCAGGGGCCGGGTCAGCGCCTCCGCCGCCGGGGCCGCGCTGCAGCGCCACCGCAGCGCCTCCAAGTCCAGGCAGAACACTTCGGAGGAGTACGCGGTGGCGGTGACGGCGGCGTGCGGGGGCGGGGGGCCGTCGATGTGCGGGAACAGGTCCCGGAGGTCGTCCCGGTGCCCCCCGAACAGCACCACCTCCCGGGCCTCCGGCAGCACCGCCACCGCCCGGCCCGACGCCGCCGGCGGGAACAGGAACCGGAGGGCAAGGGCCCCCTCGCGCACGTGCCGCGCGACCTGCGGGTGCCCGGGCTTGCGGGGCTCGAAGTGCACCGCCTCTTGCTCCGCCACGTCGTCGAGGGCCAGGGGGCACGCGGCGATGCCGCCCGACCAGCAGCACCTGAGGAGCACCGAGGGCGGCGGGGGGGGGGGGACGGAGGGAGCCCGGGCCCCGGCGGTTTGCCCCATCGGAGGCACATGAGGAGGGCCCGTGGGCTGACAGTTACCGACCAACCGCCGTCGGTTACCCTCCAATCACCGTTGGTTGCCCTCCAACCGCCGTCGGTTACCATCCAACCGCCGTCGGTTACCCTCCAACCGGCGTCGGTTACCGTCCAACCGCCGTCGGTTATCCTCCAACCGGCGTCGGTTACCATCCAACCGCCGTCGGTTACCATCCAACCGGCGTCGGTTACCGTCCAACCGGCGTCGGTTACCATCCAACCGCCGTCGGTTATCCTCCAACCGGCGTCGGTTACCGTCCAACCGCCGTCGGTTACCGTCCACCCGCCGTCGGTCACTGCCCAAGAATGACTGAGTTTGTCATCTTTCCTTCTTTTTTCTGAATTCTTCTTCTTGCCTGATTGGCGGGGCCCACATGGCGTGTGGGAGGGGAAAAGGGGGGGGGGGCAGGGGGAAGCATAGAACGACTGCCGTTGGCGCTGGGCCAGGCCCCCCTTTCTTGACTGCCGTTGCGGTGGCCCCGTGTGCGTCCGCGAGAGGCCGCCTCCCCCTTTGGCACGAAGGGGCCGTGGCCGCACCGCGCGCACACCGCAACGGAGGAGTCCCATGCCCTTCGCGCTCGGGGACAGTGTCGTCACGCCCCCGCCCCCGGACGCTGCGACGTCGCGATTTCGAGTCACAACTCCAATTTCGGAGGCGGCAACGCATCCGTGGCAGTCGAGTGTTGGTGCCCGCGGCGCGCGCGGCGGCCCCCTGTTTGACCGGACGCCGCTCCCCCCCCCCCCTTTCCCCCCCACGCCACGCCCAACTGCACCCACTTCCTCTCACTCAGGGAGAACTGCTCCACGGATGCCAGGGGCATCAGGCGGGATGGATGCCGGCCTCCAACAGCGACAAGGCCATCCCCAAGAGCGCATAGTCCAAAGCTTCTTAGGTCCCGGTCGACTATCATTCCAGGAAGCGGTTCCCAATGCCCGACATGTTGTGTGCATGTGCTGAGCCATGCGTGACTGTGTGGCAGGGGAAGTTGATAGTGGGCGGGGGCCGGGATTCATCAGGCCAGGCCATGTGTTCCATGGAATCCTTTGACCCGATCAGTGGCGTTTGGCAGCCAATGCCATCTTTGCCCCATGCGTATCCTCTCGTTCACCTGCGGGCACTTGAAGATACGCTGTTTGCCTTTGCCACGGTTTTCACACCGGAAACAGGCCGGTTTTCAGTGGTGCACAAGTACAGCCTTGGGACGCAATCATGGCACCCTTTCCCTCTCCCTGTCCAGTCCTGCTTGTATGCAGCAGTGGTAACCCTTCCCAATGAGGCGGTGAACGCTCACACAGTCCGAGCTATTGCATGATTGCAAGTGCACCATGACATACATCCCAAATTGGATAACCCTCTCCTGGAGAACCGTCGGATTTTCAGCCGTTGGGGAGGCGGGGTCGCTGGGTGGAGGGCGTTGAGGGGGTGCTCCATGAAGGTGGGCCCGGTGTGCAGTGCTGTCGAAGAGCGGGTGGGCGGTGTTCCATAGAGGTACCCTGCAGCACACCCGGTGCGCAGTGCCGTGTCCGTGTCTTGACCTTCTTTTGTTGATCGACGGTGTTTGTAGGGGGGCGGGTCGAAGGGGGCAGGGGCGGTGGTGCGGTGTTTGTGGGTGAGAGTACGGGAACATGGGGCTCGACAGAGCGCCACCCGAAAGGCTGCGCTCGTCACAATGGGCGACGGCGACCGATCGCCGGCAGCCGATGCAAAACTGACCCCC
Organism: Eutreptiella sp. 'Long Island Sound 2002'; assembly: GCA_964036045.1. Taxonomy (NCBI): domain Eukaryota; phylum Euglenozoa; class Euglenophyceae; order Eutreptiales; family Eutreptiaceae; genus Eutreptiella; species Eutreptiella sp. 'Long Island Sound 2002'. The sequence continues at coordinate 721,939 of OZ038401.1, forward strand.
GCCCCCACGTCAAAAGAAACACACGGTTAGGAGCGTACGCCGAGCACTCTTTGTGCCTGGGGGGTAGGGGGCAGCGAAAACTCCCTTAGTTTCCCAAGTGTTACAACGACGCCGGCAACCACCAGCACAACCCCCAGTGCGCCAACTACCCGGCCCCGTTACCGCGGACTGAACACCACAAGGAACACCGGCCGCAGCGGCCGACAGAACGCAGCGACCCGACGCAACATGCGAAGGGAAGAACGGGTGACTGTCCAGGGCCCCGTAAAGAAACCACAACCCAACGACATGTCACACGGGGGGGGGGGGGCAAAGACTCTCTGGTGTGACTCAATGTTTGAACGGAGAGGTCACGTCGTTCAGCACGCGGTAGCCCGTGTCACATATCACCACCGGACTGTGGCAGACTCACCATCGGTGCGAAGGCCCGTTCATGGCCACGGACTCTCGCCGCTCGAGCCGTCATGCCCCTCACGCCTGGACCGGGGCCGCATCTCCGGGGGATGGGGAGGGGAGGGGAGGGGGAGGGGGAGGGGGCCCGGGCGATCGCCGGACGCGGGCGTACAGTCCCCCCGCCCCCCCTCGCAGCGCCCCCTTGGGCTCGCGGGCTCACCGACATCCGCGTGCCGAGGGCCGCCGCGCGCTCCTGCCGACGACCCTCCGAGTGCCGGGACGGCGTGGCCGTCGGGGCCACACGCCCTGCGTCATGTGCCGTGTCCAGTGGTGCCGGCCGCCCTCCCACACACCCTCGGGGCCGAACCCTGGGGCCCCGGCGGGTACCCGGAGGCGGAGGCGGAGGGGGCCTTAGGACCGCCCCCAGGGTCTGCTTGAAGGGGATGGGGGGCCATTGGGGCAGTCCCAGGGCGGTTGCAGAGCGGTCACGGGGGATGTGAAAGCGGGTGGGGGGGGGGGGCGGTTACTAGCGGTTGCAAATGCGGTTGCGGCTGGTGTTGGGGTATGGGAATGCCTGTCGGGTACAGTCAGTGCAGTGGGATTCCCTGACCGACCCCCGCCCCTTGTGACATTCCGTCGCGTTGTTGTTTCTTTACGGGGCCCTGGACAGTCACCCGTTCTTCCCTTCGCACGTTGCGTCGGGTCGCTGCGTTCTGTCGGCCGCTGCGCCCAGTGCTCCTGCTGGTGTCGTTTCCGCGTTCGCGGAGCCCCGTCGTTGGTGTGCCGGGGCTGTGCTGCAGGGGGGGGGGGGGGGGAGAATTCGCAAATGGAGGGTGCTGAGTTCGCGTCGCAAAAATTCGCCAAAAAATCGCAAAAATTTGCAAAAATTCGCAAAATTTCGCAACATACTATTTTGCACAAAGATCCCTTTCAACCCCACAAGTAACAGACAAAGGCAATGCGCGGGATGCATTTTTACTTCGATAAAGCCAGAAATGTGTGGCGTCCAGACTAAGCGGTTGCAAACCTACCCTCCACATCCCCGTTGAACAAGAGCATGTTGGTGAGACGCCGGGTTTCACTTGGGAGGTTGTGGCGATACTTGTTGTCCGCATAACCTGCCAAGCTAAACCAGCGCTCAACCTCTGCAGACGTTACTGGGAGATTTACCAGAAATTGGGGCAGCTTTTGCCAAAACACCAGTTTGCTTATCCCAAAATGAGACAAGGTCACCGTGGTTTGCAATGGCAAATCCCTCTATGCGACAGTACTTCCGCCACTCACCCATGAACTCCGGGTCGGCAAGTGGTAATCGCAGGGTAGTCTTTGCTCCGTAGTTCAACTTTGGCTTTTTTTTAGCAGGTGCATCTGCTGCATCATCATCAGGGGCAGCAACAAGCTATTCAATGCATCTTCCTCAGGAGGAATGTCACTCATCAGAAAAAAAAGCCTAACATGCAGGAACAGGGTATTGCAGGGAGCACTATAGCAGGCGCAAAATTTCGCAAATTTCGCAAAAATTCGCAACTTTCCAAAATTGCCAAGATCGCAAAAATTCGCAAATTTCGCAACTTGCGGATTCTGCCCCCCCCTGTGTGCTGAATGTGGCGGGATGTGCCATTTGTGCGTCAGCGGCGCCCAGTAGTAGTAGTGCCCCCCCCCCCCCCCCCAACACACACACGTGATGCGGAGCCAACCCCCGGAATTGAACGGGGGTGTTCAATGATACGAAAAAAAGATCAACGACATTTTTTGCGAAAATGTTCGGAATTCTGAAGGTCTTCGAAACAAAACGATGCGAAAATTGGCACAACCCCTTCAACAAATGCCCCCCCCCCCCGCCCACACCCCCGTCGACCTGCTCAGAATGCAATGGGGACCACAAACACCCCCCCCCCACCCTCCCGGTCCCAGGGATGTATTAGAAGGGGGGCATGGGGGGGTTTGGCCGGGCCCCCCCCTCCTCCCAGGGTCCCCCTGTGGTCCCCGCCGAAGGCGGGCCAAATTTTTTGTAAGCTTCAATCCTCTTGGCACTGAAGGCGCTGAAGTAAAATTTTGGCTGCCAGCCTCAAACATTGGAAGGGGAGGAGGGGGGGGGGAGGGTCTAGGGGGGTCTGGGGGGGGAGGAGGGGGGTCCAAGGGGGGGGATATCCCCCCTCCTCCGGCGGTGTGCGGCCGTTCTAATACATCACTGCCCTCCCCCCCGCTCCTCTGGGACCCCCTGCCCACGTCACAACCGCCGGAGAACGAAAGGGCCGTCGGCCGCGGCCGCCGTCCCCCGTCGTGCGGCCGCAGCGCAGGGGGGCAGGGGGGGCACACCACAGGCAGTGCATGACCGCGTCGTACACCAGCAGCGCCGGCCCCGCCACGGGGGCCGGCAGCCGCACGGGGAGCGTGCGCCACTGCAGGCGCTCCAGGTCGACCACCAGCACGTCGGGCCCCGCCGGGCCGCACACCACCAGCCGGTCCCCGTGCAGGGCCAGCGCGGGGCGCAGGAAGTGCGGGGCCTCCGCCGCCCCCTCCCCCTCCGCGGGGGTGAGCGGGATGCGGCTGAAGCTGTGGTCCCGGAAGGAGAAGGCGAAGAGGTCGCGGTTGGGGGCGCCGCCCGCGCGCCGCCCGCCGTAGAGCAGCATGCAGTCGCGGGCGCCCCAGAGGCAGGCCGCGTGGTGGCAGAGGGCGGGGGTGGCGGGGGGCTTGGTGGCCACCGCCACCCATTGCCCCGTCGCCAGGGAGAACGCCTGCAGGTCCGCCAGGCACGTGCCGTGGTCGTCCAGCCCCCCGTAGACCACCAGCTGCTGGTCCTGGGGGCAGAGGGCAGGGCAGGGATGCATTACACAGGGAAGGGACCTCGGAGGTGGCCGCAGAAGCGGTTGGGCAGGCGGTTGGAGGTTGCCAAAGCGGGTGGGGGCGGTTACTGTCGGCTACGAATGCCCTTGAGGCTGGCACTTGGCGTCAGGGGGACAGTGGCTGGGCATAGGGTGGGGGCCCTGGAGGGGGGCCGAGGGTACCCCCCCCCTTTCCAATGCATCCCTGGGGGTGGGGGGGGGGCAGGGGCAGGGGCAGGGGCAGGGGGGGACAGCCAACGCGCTGCAGGGGCATGGGTGCGCGTGCGGGTGCCGGGGGGACTCCCGGTTTTTGTGTCAATCGTCGGGTAGTGCCTCGGGGGAGCCAGGCACCCGGTCAGGCCCAGGCCTCGCGTGGGATACCCAATGCTCTGGTCAACCCGGTCTCTCCGCGCCATCGGTCCCTCCCTCCCTCCCTCCCGCCGACGGTGAAGCTTCTTTCGGCGGAGGTGGCGCCTTTGGGGGGCTGCAGTGGTCGGGGTGGATGGGATAGGGGGGGGGGAGCGAGGAGGACAACGAGGGAGTAGGCAGGTAAGGTAAAGGTAAAGGTAAAGTGCTCGGGCGCTCTTCCGAACTCCAGCGTAACCATGATCCCTACCTGTCCCTCGCAGCATCCCTTCCAGCTCGCGGGGTCACAGACACCCTAGCGCCTAGGACACTGCGTTCCGACCCCACCGGGATTCGAACCAAGCACCTCTAGTTCAGGCGTCACGTGCATGACCGCTGAACTACGCGACCTTCTTGAGTAGGCAGGTAAGGGGGGGGGGTCTCTTTCCGGAACACAGGTCCAGTGTTGCCGCTGGTGAAGATGCTCGAGAGCAATTCCACCATTCTCTAACCCTCCAGACCTTTGAGGTTTAGGGTGGGGACACAATCCTCTGTGCCTCCGCGCTGGGTATGCAAAGCGCAAGCGCGAGATGGAGTGCCTTGCAGAATGCTCCACGGCAAAAGGCCCTAATTGCCCCTGGGCCGTAAGGCCTGCTCTGTCCGGCCGCGGGGGAGGGGCCACGCGGCCGCCAGCGACGCTCAGCTGTAAAGCTGACCCCGATGATTATTCCGCCGGATTGGCCCCACGTTACTGTTGGCAACGGCCACAGTTCCGGACGAACCGAAAGGACATTTATGGATGGTACGTCGGGCCCTACAAAACTATAGTCGGGCTTTTTTTTTTACTGGCCAGAATCCCCAAGTCTGGTCAAAATCCGTGTGCACGCGTGACCAGTGGCAGTCGCCGGCATTGCCGATCTTTGTTTGGGCCTGTCCAACTCGGCCCCTAGCTAGAGTGGACGAAAATTCGATTTGAGACCATGAATGTGAAGGGTTTTAAAGCCCGAATAATGCTGTCAAATGGCTTTTTCGCAAAACTGCACGAATCACTGTTCCGTAACACCGATCGTCGATTTGCGAGATCAGGGTGTCAGACGCCGGAGTTTTGACTAAATATTCGAGTCCGGCGTCAAAAACTACCCAGATTTAGCTTTCGGTTTATCAAAATTTGAGCCGGTAGGCCAAAGATATGGTTTTTTCAAGTTTTGATACAGTTGGCTCAGTTTGGCCATTTTGGCCAGTTTCGTATGCCTGTTGTAGCGAAACCACGAGGGTCTAGCAACGAACCAAGTAACAATCCAAGTTCATTTGCCCCAAAATGATGTGAAAATCCCCAAGCTGGAGCCCTCTAGCCTCCTCTTAATGCCTAGAAGGAGGGTACAAAAGGTAGAAAAAGCAGTATTTAGTTGAGGTTGCCTGTCTCCGTTGTACAGCCTTGTCAAAGCACTGTATCCCGGCCTAGGGATGGAACCTTTCTGTAAACTAGTCCCGCTTGGGTCCAATGGAACGGGAATAAGCAATGCCACGTCCCTATGGCCTCTATAGAGAGCACATGACGGCGAAAACTCAAAGATACGTGCTTTTTAAGCTGTGTTTTTTGGTGCTGTCAAAACCTACCTAGCCTACCAAAGCCTACCAAAATCATGGGTCTCCTCCCCGGTGTTCCGGTTGCATCCCTATGCTTCCGTGGAACTTCAACCAAGAATATTTGAGTAGTTTGGACCTAGAGGGAGGGGAATGGCCACTAGTTTGCCTATTGTACCCCCAATGACCCCTAGATATATCAGCCGGGGGTTTGGCATTTTGGTCAAAAATGGACATTTTGGGTTCGTGGGTCCATTCGACGGAGCTCGTTCTCCGACATACCGTGGAGTTAGAACAAAGTGTTGGGCTTGTTTGAAAGCTGAGAACAAGTCCTAAAAGGATAATAGGACCTGTCACAGGCCGTCTCACACCCATTCTTCGCAAAAATGGCGTCTTTGGTGGTCATTTTTAGGTAAAATTTGATGTATATTTTGCATACCCTGCCAGGTCAAAATGTGTACCCGTCGGCACGTAGTCGGGTAGGAAGCACATAGGTTACCAAGCCCTCAACCAAGCATAATGGAGTTATTCGGACCTAGAAGAATGCAAAAGGTCAATTTTTTGCCCATTGAAGCCCCGTTGGCCTGGAGTTATAAGCGTTGGGGGTTTTGTATTTTTGTCAAAAGTGGTAATTTGAAGTTCACGCTTCCATTTGTCGGAGGTCTTTCTCCAACATACCGTTGAGTTGGAACGAACCGTTTGGCTCGTTCGAAAGGTGAAAACATATCGTAAAAGGATATGGGGACCTGTCATCGGCTAGCTTGCACCCATTTTCCGCGAAAATCAGTTTTTCAGTCATGATTTTCAGCTAAAATCAGCGTAATGAAACGTGTACTTGTTGGTACGTAGCGAAACTTCTGATACTTTCGGCGTTTCTAGGCTTGGGAAGGAGGAGCGTAGCGAGTCCTTCCCAAGCCTAGTCAAAAAGCTAATGGCATCAATTGGGTTATCCTTTATTTTCTTGTCGTTTTTTTTCTTGCTCTTGTTTGTGTAAGATAGGTGAACTATTGTTGCTTATTATGTCATTATGTTGTTCTAGTTTTTTTTTTGTATCCTAGATCGCAAAGAGGTGAAAGGAAACGTTGTGCGTAGTTATAGTAGCATGTAGTGATGTTCTTTGTGCCGCAAAATGTTGTTGTTGTGCTAATAGCATGTACTGTGTGCTGAAATTCATTCATGAAGCAAAGTGTCATTTGATAGCATTAGGTACATCGCATGAACGAGACAAAAGAATTGAGTATATTTTTCCGTCAATTGTGGTGATTAGGTATTGTCAAAGGATGGGACGTAGGTATTAAATGGTGTCATCGGTTTAGAAAATGAAACAAGCTGGATGGTACAATTGTGGATGTGGTATTGCGACTGCCACCACTACTACCGGTTGACCACCACCACCACTGCTACTACTACCTACCACCACCGCTACCCCTCTGCTGCCGGGTCTTGTCGCGGGTGGGCGGGCCGGGCTTCCTACAGGGCTTGTTCACCACGGTTGTTACGATGGTGGTATGGTGCCCACGTGTACAGACCTGGACTTTTGAAAGAAGCGCTCAGCGTAGCGCTCTGACTAAAAGACCTTGGAACCAAGGTATGAGAAGAGCAATGAAGGAGTGGAGCGCTCTGTAGAGCGCGAGACAATGAGAAAGTTCCACTTCACCAGGGATAATGCATTGGCGCCGTAGTACCCTCATGTACAGACCCAAAGATCCGAGGAAAGTGCCTTGTAGAGTGCTACGGCTAAAAAGACCCGGAGAGAAGGGTATGAAAAGGTAACCGGAAAGACGGAGCATTGTGCAGAGTGCCCCAATGTAAAAAGGCTGTGTTTCACCATTGGTAGTGCATTGGTTCCATGGTAGCGACCGGCCAAAATGAACCCCTCCAATCTAATCCAACCCCTTCCCTCCCCTCCCCTCCCCTCCCTCCCTGCCCTTCCCCTCTCCCCTCCCCTCCCCTCTCCCCTCCCCTCCACTCTCCCACGGCGCATTGGCAGGAAAAGAGACGCTGGCACCCGCGAATGCTTTGCAAACAGATGTCATTGTCTTGTAGCTTTGTGTCAGCGACTGTCACCTTCACTGCTGGTGTTGACACTCATGGTTCATGTGCAGAGTTGTGTGTTGGCCGTGTCAAGGGCAGCACGGCCTTGCTTGGTGTTGAGTGAGGAAGAGAGCGCTCCAAGAAGATGATGACAGAAGGAGGGGAGGGGGGGGGAGTGGAGGGGAGGGTAGAGGGTGCCAAGGGGATGGGAACACATGTGCGACTGCGTCTTGAGCACCTCAAAGAACAGACGGGGGGGAGGGGGTTGCAACCCATTGCCCTCGCTCCGTGGTCAGACCAGGGCAGTGGACGTGGGGCGGTCCAGTTTGAAATCCGTGATTGCGGAGCTTTGAGGCTGAGCACCAGCGCCGCCGCCGTGCCCCTGTCCCTTGGAGCCCGCCACCCACGGGGGTTGCGGAGGGCAGGAGGGCATGGACAGGAGCATCACCTTGGCTGCCACGCTGTGCCCCATCCGGGCACATGGGGTGGGGCCGTTGGCCGGGCACGGGGTCCACTCCCCCGTCCGATGCGCCAGCGCATACACATCCATGCGGCACGACTGCCCCGTGAACGGCGACCGGGGCCCTTGCCCGCCCACCACATAGACGGTGTCGCCCTGGGTCGTGCAGGCACTGTGCGCGCGCGCGCAGGGCCGGTCCGACGGGGCGCGGCGCGCCGCCCCCAGCCCCGGCAGGAGCACGGGGGATGCGGTCGGGGTGCGGGAGCGGGGGCTGCGGTCCGGGGACGCCGGAGGGTGCAGGGGGTGCGCCGCGGCGCGTGCCGGGGTGGTCTTGGGGCGGTGCCGCGGGGGCGAGGGGAGGGTGCTGGACGGGGGGTGTGGGCCTCGGCTGGAGGGGCGGCGCTGGGGGGAGACGGAGGGCAGCAGCATGGCTGGCCGGTGCACTGCAGCTCAAGTGCTGATGAGCGCACGCGACTGTGAGTAGGCCCGCCTGATCGGGATTCAGTCCATTTGCATTGTGGCTCAAAGGGCTCTGTGACAGCGGTAGTGGCTGAGGCTGGGGCATGTGCACCGCTGCTCCTCCCGTCAGTACCAAAGGGGATGCTTGGAGCGCTGGGCGCCCCTTACTTTAGAACAAAGGAGGAAAGAAAGTGGGTGACCACACTCTCATTCAGGTCTTATTCGGGCGGCAACCGTCGGCGGTTGGAAGTCCCCGACGGCGGTTGGAGGGAAGTCGACGGTGGTGGAGCAATTGTGTTGGGCACTCCCTAAGGGCGCTCCTTCGCTCAACAACAGAAAAGCAAAGACCGGGTCATCGAGGAGCGCCTTGTGGAGGGGAGGCTCGGGGCGCTACGAGGGCCGAGAACGAGGCCCAGAGTGTCGTGAGCATGGGCACCCGGGGGAGATCGCTTCCAGCGACAACAATGAAATAATGCTGGCTTCCATGGGGTGCTCGCTTGCTGTTGTTCGGTGTGCACAGGTAGCACTTCCTTGGCCGTGGGGACACCTCACCGTCCACTCGGCGGGGGGGAACGAGGCTTGGGGCCGAAAACCGCAGCCTTGAACACCGCCCGACGGCACGGAGGCATGGGGGCGAACGATTCGCAATGCGGAGTAAGGAGTTGACAATGGTGGCATCTTTGCTTGGCCACCTAAAGCCCCATCCCCAAAGGAATCGGAAAATTTTAGCTCTAGGGTCTATAGTTCATTGCTCCTGACAACCCCACCAGCCCAGCTCAGATCACCCCACAATTTCTAACTACGGTGTCCGTCGGCCGTTTTACAGCCAAAAAAGAAAGCTTGGCTCAAAACTCCACAAATCTGTGGATTTGGCACCCCGAAGTGGGTTCTGATTGGCGGGATCGACCTGCCCTAGGTATCAAAACAGTGGGATTTCACCGCGATAAGGCAGAAGACTGCTACCAGAAAAACCCAAGGCTTCCTTTCCGACATCATTGCAATTTAGTGGGAAAGAGACTCCATGCGAAGCCCCTTGGAGACGGCAGCCTAGGACGCCGGGGGGGGGGGGGTCGCGCCCGCAGCCAAGGGAGCACTCAACCCTAGGTCCGCATAAACAACGAGAAGGTGGATGTCCGTAACGCACAAAAATAGACTCTCTTTGAGGTGTCGCACCCAACAAATGCGCCGTGAAGAAGGCAACCAGGACTGCGTCATATCGTCCACTACTCCATCCATCTTGAGTTTGTAGTGGTAAAGAGAAGACATATGAACCCGCGACCGGGGCTCAATGAACAAAAAAATCTATTGCCTTCGGCAAGACACCTCGAAGAGACATCGGAGGCATCCTGGGGGGGGCCTTCGGGGGCCCATGGCACAGGCTACATGGGCCTAGCGGCCACTACGTGCGTCCCCATCGGTGTCACCGAACGACCACCCCAACCCATCCCGGGGGTGAAAGAAGGGTTTCAGAAAAAGTCGAATTTTCGAAAATTTTCACGTGCCACTAAGCTGCATGAACAACGGCAATGTCGAGGCTTTTGGGTGGCCCATGGCCCGGGCGACCTGGTGGCCACTGATTCCAAAGCTCGTACTGCACCGACGATGCCTCGGTTATCAAACGATAACAATAGTGGCCGAGGTGCACTTACAAACGTGCAGCGACCCAATCGCCACACCTATGCATGGACTAAAGCAATGGTGGTTGGCTAGGTGGATGACAGGCGTAGGTGGCTGCGTGGGTGGCTGGCTGGGTGGCTGGTTGGCCGGCCGAAACCCGCCGGTAAACCCCCCCCCCCCGGCTGGCACAACTCCCCAAGATATTAGATTAGAGGTCGTAGGGCGAGGTGTTGTGTTGCATTTGTGTCACCTGTGAACCATGTACTTGTCTGCATGATCCCTGTCGTCTACTTCCCCATTTAGAGGAGACTGGATGCCAATGCCATAGCCCATGTACCCCATAAATTTATGGTGTCAAATCCACAATCACACGCATGTTCGCCTGCATTTGTCGTGTTGCATGTATGACGTGATCACACGCACAGGACCGCTGTGGCACAATGTTAATGTGGTGTTGTGACAATGTTGTTGCGATGTTGCACTCGGGTGTATTGCCATGGCGATCACTGCAGCACCTTTCGAACGTATTCCGTAGTGATGGGTGGTCGCGTAGGGTTCGTCGCGTTTTGCAGGATGAAGGTGAGCACTGTCCTTCCCTCCGCAGAAGGCGTAGTGTTGACGCTCAGTTGAACATCCGCGTTCGTGGGGGAGCCATGCTTGAAGGCGTTGCTGATGCCATGTCCACGATCAGGGGGTGCCCACCGCCTGCCACCGCTTGCGACTGCTTAAGAAAATTTTCGTACACGTCTACGGATGGCATAACCCATACACTCACTCCCCCACTCCCTCCAGCCCGCCCGGCCTCCCTCCCTCCGTCCCTCCAAGTGTGCAATGCATTAACCCATTGAAGGAGAGACATATCACAATTGTCTCTTGCACTAAATAGTAGCACTGGCAATGGCTTGTTGCCTGCCTCATTGTCAACACAAGTGGTTGGACGCAGGGACCCTTGGCCTTTTGCCACTTGGCACGATGAACACGCACCTTGTTAGCTTCCATTGGATCCGTCGCTTGCCCTTGTTGTTTGACCGCCTTTTGTAGGGCATTACGCGTGCGCTCATTCCCATCTTGTCGAACATTCAAGATGCCTTGCAACGCCAGCGACCTTGAGACGGCCTAGTGGTCATTGTATCCCTCTTCCTCGGGTGCTAGACGATGGCCATGAAAAGAACGCCAGACACAGGCAACCACCGGTGGCACATCAAATTGTGAAGCCACTGGAGGATACAAATTTTTGCGCCAGGCTTTCACATGAAGGGTCGCGAAATACTTTTTGGGCCTCACGTGCACGACGACGGACATCAACAATGGGAATAGGAACCGATTAGCCACGGCAGCAAAATTTGGTCCTTTAGACCCCATTGTCACTTTTTTTCATAGTCATGATGTCATCTACCTATGCAATTGTTACTTGCGGGTACAAAACTGGTTTTTTTTCGGTTAAAATAAAAATGTGGTGAAAACTACTTTCATGGCAAAGAGCACAAGAAAACATGTGCATAGAGGGGTCACAAGCCATAGTACAATTGCGTGGAGCCCTCAAAAGGGGGTTTTTGGCCAAAAAAAAGGGCATCTCAAGCGCTGGCGACCGCCTACGACCGCCTGCGACCGCTTGCGACGGTGGGCACCCCGCTTCCCCATTTAGAGGAGACTGGATGCCAATGCCATAGCCCATGTACCCCATAAATTTATGGTGTCAAATCCACAATCACACGCATGTCCGCCTGCATTTGTCGTGTTGCATGTATGACGTGATCACACGCACAAGACCGTTGTGGCACAATGTTGTTGCGATGTTGCACTCAGGTGTATTGCCATGGCGTCGCGTTGTGCAGGACGAAGGTGAGCACTGTCCTTCCCTCCGCACAAGGCGTAGTGTTGACGCTCAGTTGAACATCCGCGTTCGTGGGGGGGGCATGCTTGAAGGCGTTGCTGATGCCATGTCCACGATCAGACTGCACAAGTTTTCGTCAATCAAGAGGGTGATGTCCGGGATGGTGACTCTCATCTGCCGCCCGGCCATGAGTTCCCTCATGAAGGTCTGCAGGTTGACCAGCTGCAGTGAAGAGGTGTCGCAGTGTTGATCCATGTGGACGTTCGCTTGCCGGTGCCGGTAGGCTCGCATGCCTCTGCCCAAGGCTGCGGCCGCCAGCTGCAGGTGGTGCACGGTGGTCGCCCTTTGGTCCACCTTTTCCGGAAACACTTCGATCTTTGCCACAGTGTTTGCCATGGTATTTTTCAGCGTGTGGTTCACAATGCTGTCGGCTTTCCGCGAGGCCTGCAGGGCATTCTCCAGGGCGGTCTCGAAGGACCGGGCCAACGCAAAATGCGTCCGCTGCATCAGCGCGTTGTTCTTCATAAGCCAGCAAACGACGAGGCAATGACCTACCACCGTGTAACCGATCGGCACCCCCGCCGACCTTGTGGTCCGGAGTGGGGCTAGCCAGTACCGCAACCCCAGAAGACACTGGCATCGGTATTGCGGTAATAGCGGTGGAACGATGGAGTCCAAGCTACGACAGCGTTAACAACTCCACACTGCTGCCCATGCATGGCCCAACGTACAACTGCTGGGACAAGTACTCCAACAGGCAAACAAGCACCAACTCCTCAGCCAAAATCAATTGAACATGGTAGCCCTCCGCATTCTCAGCAATGGACTCGTACACCAGTGGCATCCAAATCTGCACTTTTTGCATCTCGTTGGTGGCCATTGCCATTGCATGCGTCATATACCCACGAGCTGCACACATGGCCAACCAATATCATAATGCTTGCGGCTCGCACTAGTCGTTTGGCAGGTTTGAAACAGATTACCATAAGGCCAACGATGGCCACTGCGACCCCTGGCAAATGGATCAAGAACAAGGGCACCATACCAGTGGCAATAGTCTTGATGAGGCACTCAAAGACAAGAATGAACCAAAAGAACAGCAGGACCACTTGGACAATGCGTTTGTCACTGATGTAGTTGCGTTGCAGGAACGCCTCCTCTTCGCTGTCTTCATAGAATTGGTAGCCCTTCCATGGCCCTTGAAACTGGTGTTGTTGTGGGATTTCGACAATGTCCATGGGGAATCAAAGCACATTTGGAAAAAAATTAGACGCTCAGAGAGTGAGCCACCCTGCTGAGTTTTCTTCAGCTGGGCTTCGCAGCCCCGCCTCGACGAGAACGGAAAACTTAAAAAGTTGGGCGGCCCAAATTCAAGTACCCCGCCCCCCCTATGTCCAGCGAACGATAAAGTCCCCAAATAATACGGCCCAAACACCAAGTGTTTGTTGGACAAGCTGTTCGGTGCGGCCAAGTGCAAGTAGAGAATCAGTCAACTAACAACCAAAAGGCTCTATTGCTGCACACGGTCCACGTCGTCAGGTGGACTTTGAGACAAGGCAAAGCAAACACGCAAAGCCAAATGCCACAAATATTTTCTGTAGACAGTGTAAGGCATCAACGGAGGTTCTTACTTACTCGGGCAGTGTCCTTGTCGTGCTCTGTGTGTCTTGTCCTATGTGTTTTGGCGTGTGTGTACTCCATGTGCCTGTTGTTTACCCATCGGATTCACTTGTCACTTCATTTTGCATTTCCAGGATGTCACGTCGCATAAACCATGCACTTGCCTCTGGTGATGTAATATCCAAAATTTCCTCTTGCCACATCTCAATGGGTGGTGGGGGTATACCCCTGTAATGCACATGTGCATCGAATCTGTATTTGATGTACATCCAACTTAATCAGTGATCTTGTGATCAGAACTCAAAATCTACTGCGTCGTCAGGTGGCAGGACACGGGCAGATTTGCTTTTCCCAGGGCCCCAGCAGTGCAATACAAGAGCAAAGGAGAAGACAAAAACAGCCACTTCGCTTCAGGGGTCATAGCATCAAATTGGACGGCGTCCCAACGACCTAACACAATTGATTTCCAGGGGGCAATTTCTGTATCTCACCAATGGTGGACAGTCTGTGTGTGCTCCTGGGCCACTGATGGTCCTACAGGGACATGTGCAAGTGCTATGACGGAGTCGTCATTGTCACTCACTACTAAGACGGAGATTGCCAAAGGGGAGCAACCAACCTCGCACGGGCATATAGCCCTAAAAAAGCAAAAGGCTCGCACGGTCCAGGATGGCGTGCATACCGTTCAATTGGCGTATCAATGGCTCAATGGCGGAACTTACCCCTAGAACATCAAGTGTTGCAATGCAAATGTCTCGCTACAAACTGCGCCCAACACGTTGTCGTGTAAGCAGCAAATCATTCAAAACCTTTTTCGTTTGAACGATGTTGCTAAATGGTGGGAGTCTTTGTGGGGTCAATGGGGATAGGAAGGTTGTACTTTTACTAAGTCTAAAGGCTACCATGACGGGTGAACCAGTCGCAGTTGCCTGCACACTTCCTTCCACTCGAGTGTTTTACTATGCAAAGTCTCTTGCGTGCCATGGCGTCGCAAGATGACTTCGTTAGGAGGCCAAGGAGGACGTGGGTTTTGTAGTGTAGATGGCTTGAGACGTGCAATGACAAGACGTCAAGTAATAGTGGACCACCACATGCATCGCCTTTGGGGCGTAGAACTAATTGGAGAGGGAGAAGACACGTGTTCACATTTTTCTCAACACATGCTTAATCGGTGCAAGTGCATTGGATGGAACTCCTCCATTACCCAACCCCTCCTTGTGTTTCAATTCTTGAAGAGTTGTAGATCAACGGTTGTGTGCAAAGGCCAAAGGTGGCAAACACGATGCAAGCACATTTCATTGTGGTAATGAAAGACCAAAGAACTCAAAAGAGTAGAGAACGATGTAAGGGCGCAAGTGCTAGATGAGTGGATGTCAAGTCATACACGAAGCATTGCAAACAGCAACACCAACCGAAGGCGTGTGATTTTCCACGACACATGCAAGGCAAGAATTCCCCTTGGGATGCATGGTTGTTGTTTTGTTCGCCGGCTTTGGGGCAAGCATATTGTTGAAAGCGTTGAAGGGTGTGGGAAGGTCTCGCTTGCTTCCCCATTTCATGTGCAAGAGTGATAAGTGGTGTGCTTCCCAATAATTGACGTAAATGCACTCGTGCTCCTCACTTGTTTACTTCAAACAACTCTATTCTCTTCAAGCGGCAACGTGAGGGCGGTTAGCGTTGAAGGATTCGAATATCAAATGCACATTGGATTTTTCGTCTTATTATGACAATAAAGTCACCTGTGGCCAAGTACCGTACGCATTCCATGCCATTCGCATTCGCATGATCCTGTGGGCTCCTGCACTTCGCAACTATGTGCATTCAACTACTCTAGTGTATCAAATAGAAGTCCGGTAGCCAATAAGCGACCAGGGATGCCCGAAGAAATTTGACGTTGAATGCCTGGGGGAATAATCCCTTCTTCTAAGGGTAAAAAGTGCTCAAATGGACTCAGTTTTCAATCCCGAACGTTTCCGAACGAGCGGCAGCCCTGTTGCGACCATCGCGTTCGGGAGATCAGCGACTCGGGCTGGAGCAAGACCCCAGAGGTTAATAAGCGACAAGGGACTTCCATTTGATACATGGTGCACCAGAGTACTTTCTGAAACTCGCGGTATTGGTCGCCTGGGATGGGCAGTGTGCGGTGACGGTAAGGGAAAACCCCGCTAACTTGGACTGACGCGCGGCGCGCAGAGTTTTGAGATTTTCTCGAAATTCCTGGAAGATGAGACGCCGAGAAGCTGGGAACGTCTTTTTTGAGTGTCTGTTTACCAGGTGCACTATCTAGAATTTCGTCGAAGCGAAGATTTTACGTCGAAAATTTGTCGAACTTTCCTACCCTTTGAGGGCACCTTTTTACCCCAACCCCACTAATTTGGACTGAGTTGTACTTAAACGCATTTGAATAACTTTGTGCCACTGTTTGCGTTGGACGTTGCGTTTTTTGCGTTGGGCAGCCTACAGCCCTCTAGTGCTGTCTAATTCACGCTTTGGGTAGTCTTTGTGTTGGTGTCGTGCTATACTTGTTGGGGGTTTGTTACCTTGAAGTGATACTTTGGTCATTCATCATGTGCCCTAGGCATGGCATGTCCTTCGGACATGATGGGCCAAATTTGGCCATTGCCCAAATGTGAAGTTTGCACGTTGCAGTTTGGGTGTTTGGGCACCGGGTGAGGCAAGTGTTAGGGGTTTAACTAATAGTTGGGGTGCTTTGGTGTCAAGTGCACTTTTGTCATTTTCGCATCTGCAAAATTGTGGCATCGCCTGTCATGATGCTTGGGAGGGAGATGCCGGATTTTGCAATTGTGTTGATTTGTAGCCACCATGCCTAGCCATTTGGAGCTCAACCCAACCAAGTCTTCCAAGAATCCCAATTTGGCGACTTGGAAACATGAGCATCCTCATTCCGTGTTGTATCCAACCCGGAGGGAGGCTCCCATGTTGAAGGCCATTGCTGCGGTCCTCAAGCATGACCTTGGCCTACCTGGAGGGATGTTGGCTGAAGATGCCGCATTGAAGTATCAAGTGGCACGGTCAACCTTATTTCTAAGACTAAAGGATTGGCGGGTGGGCAAATACGTGCTTCCAACGGATACCTCAAACCGTTCGGAAGCACAAGCGATACTTTCTCCCAAAGCGGAGGAAAAAATCCGTGATTGGGCACTTTTGCATTGGCGGAAAAATGACACCAAGTCATCTTTTCAAGTTCGCCAGTTTGCAGCCATTGTTGCGCAAAACCAAGGGTTGGTTTTTAAAACCGAGGATGGCTTGCCTTCCAATGGGTGGTGGGATAGATTCTTGCGGCGCCACCCCATTCTTTCCTGCCGGGACACCCAAGCAACGGAATCCTCGCGCCTTAAGGCGCAGGATCCCGATTTGGTCAAGGGCTTTTTTAAGGAGCTAGAACAATTTGTTCACACAAATTTTCCTCAAGGGCTTCAAGCGAGTCGTGTTGCAATGCTAGATGAGCTTGGAGACTTTATTTCATACAATGTCAAGAAGCTCAAAGGCATTGCACCTCGTGGTGCCCGTGAAGCTCGTCGCTCCTTTCACCTTGATCGCACGTGGGTTACGGTTGTGGGATGGGGGTTTGCAAATGGACGCGCCGGCCCCCCCACTTATATTCTTCCCAACAATTGCTCTTGGCCTTGCAACATTGCTAGTGAAAAAGTGGGTGATGCCTACTTCATTGGTAGTGAGAATGGTTGGGTTGATCAAGACATCTTCTTGGAATGGTTGACAACCGTGGTTGTAAAAGAAACCGGTTGTTCACCATCCGATCCCCTCCTTCTCTTCACTGATGGGCATAGCTCTCGGTACACCTTGGCAACCATTGCCAAGGCTCGTGCCAAGGGCATTTTTATATATGTCATTCCCCCTCACGCAACCCATTTCATGTGTGTGACTGACAAAACGTGTCACTCACCCTACCAAAAGCGGTATGCCGCCCTCAAACGGGTGCATGAGTCCACCTACTCCTCTACCACGTGGGCCAACTATGTTGGCATTTCATCACGTGCGTACGTGGAGTCATTCACCCCGTCGAACCTTATCAACGGGTTTCGCGCCACGGGCCTTTGGCCCATTAATGCTATGGAGCCACTAATGGCTATGGTGCAACCCGACCCCCTCCAAAAGAAGCAACCTCGGGCTCAGCGGGCTTCAAAGCGCAAACTCGACCTTGCCTTGTTTGAGCTTCCGTTGGAACTCAAGGAAAAAAAAAGGAGCCTTGGACCGGTTGCCCGGGTCAAGGTCTTTGGGGGTTGCTTGTCGGGGGATGATGTTTTTGAGCAATTTCAAGCTCAACAAAAGGAAAGGGATGAAAAGGAGCAAAGGGCTTTGGCGAGGGAATCCGCTTTGGCAATGGGGAGAGACATGAGGGAGAATTTTTTTGAAGAATTCACCACCAAATTCAAGGAAGCTCAAGTGGAGTGGACGGCTTGGAAGAAGGCCAATGTGCCACGGGCACCTAGGCGCACCTACACACGGCGCACTCCCACTACAGCCACTTCCACGCCAACTACTTCTCTTCCACAAGCCACTTCCACACCATCCACTTCTATGCCATTGCTCCCCAATGATCCCCTCCTTCAAGCTCTCACCATGCCACCCATCCTACCCTCATCTTCACTTCCTGTCATGCAATTGGACAATTCATATATGGATCCTTTTGGGACCTCTATGTTTAATATTGACGCGTTCCCGTGGGGGGCCGGCCACGGGACGCTGCGGTGACACGCACAAGTGAGCAGGCAGGCAAGGCACTACGCTCACAAGGGCATCAATACGCCTGTGTCATGTGACAAAGCGTTTCAGAATCCTTGCCACTCTGCAAAGAGGGAACGAAAGTATGTACAGCAACACATCAGGATATGTACACATGGGGTTAAGACTGGACTGGGGTAAGGGCATCAAGGGACAATAGACACTCAGTCCCGACTCATATCCCAATCCCAGGTCCGACCCTCTCAGTGGCTGATGGGGGCGGGGGCTCAAACACAACCCATGCCCTGCTCAGTCCGGACCCTGAAACCCTGCCAATGGGAGAGGTGTCCCGTACAGCCACAGGCGAGTTCCTGGGAACCAATGGGCTCCAAGGCCAACCGACAGTGGCTCCCTATGCTCCCTTAACGGCAGGTCCCAACTCCACTCTGAGCCAGAGATATGGCCCCGCCATTATCACCCAGGAGTTGGTAGCTGAAAATGGGCTGTTTCAGCCCAAACTGAAATTAGCTTGAAAAACTCCAAAATTGACCCCTCGTCCGGACCCGCCAGAGGTAGGGACGAGGCAACTGACCCTATGCCCTTCGAGTACGAACTCCCTGGAGCCCTCACCCAACCTGGTTCCCTCTGAGGTCCCGGCATCAGGGCAACACGGATGAGTCAAGTGGGGTCATGATGCCAAAATCACCAAAATTGGCGTCATTCCCACGCGCGGCTCGCTCGGCCAAGGTGAGGCCAATGGCTCACAGGGTAGGAGGCAGGACCTAGGACTTATATCTGAGTGTACAACTTGGATTTAGGTCCGGGCTCCCTATGGGCTTAGAGAAATGGGGCCGCCAATTGACCACACGGAAGGGGGAAATTGGGGTCCCAAAATTGGGTCATTTTGGCTGCTTGAAATGAGCCAAAATTCGGTGTGCTCCCAATAGTACATCTCCACGCCGGCTTGGAGATCGGATCCGCCATTCCATACGTGATCCACCGGGAGTCCAACGGAGACTCCCATGCCCTTGGCTCTCAAAGATCTCCATGCCACTCGGCGTGGTGACGATCCCAATTGGGTCCACAAATGCAAAAATGGCAAAATTGCCCATACTCAATTTGGCCTAGCGCCTTAACGAAGGCGGCTCTGCTTCGCCCACGTAGTGTGTGGACCATGGGGACCATTACCCATAACACCCATGTCATATATGGTCCATTGGTCCATGCGTCCGGCGTGCACGAAGGTTAGAACATGGGGCACGGCGGGCAGCAAAAGTGGAAAAATGCTCAAAATGGCCAAAATTGCGCACGCTCATGGTTAGGGCAAATGAGGCACGTGCCCGACTTGGACCGGAGTGTGCCATAGGATTGGCGTCAAGTCATATATGTCCAACATATCTTTGGGGCGTCGCCCAACTCCTCCGGTATTGGGAATGGCAGGGTCGCCAAGTGAGCCCATGATTTGGGATAGTCCCAAATCGCCAACATGGCGGCCACGGTATGCCAAGCCTAAGAGGAGTTATTCGCCGGGTCCAAGATATGTTGGCTACCGAAGTATGTACCCTCATAACATACTTGGGTCATGATGTCAATTGAGCGCAACGTTGAGATACACGGTCGCCACTTGACATCATGACGAGCCAAAAATGGCAAAATTGGCACAAAGACAAACCAAAGTGCCTTGAAAGGCACACAATTATATTATAATATCTTTGGCTTGGATCGTGCAATCAACCAATCCTTCTACACACAACGACTTGACACCAATGACCTTCGATCCCACGTGTGTGCTCCACTTGGGGCGCCTTAAAAGGTTACGAGCGCTACTTCCCAAGTGGGCACATGAAAATATGGAAAATTCCAAAATACACACCTTGCTCCCAACGCATCGCTTCGGGTTCACCACACAAGCCTCCCTTCACGAAGGTTAGGCTTGCAATTGACCGTAGGGGGTACGGAGAAGGGGCTTGCACAATATGAGGTCCATTGGCGGGCTTGTCTTGGAGCAATGGGCCCGCCAAATGGGCACGCAACACAACACATGGCACATACCAAATATTGCCCAAAAATGTAGCTCCCACCACGATATGTCATGCCCCTCCAAGGGCATCACCTATGATTTTGTGGGGCATTCTGCGGCCAAAACCGCATTTACGCTACCGCACTGGATCTGAAACGGCTTACTGGATCTGAAACGGCCGCGGTGCCAAAAATTTGTCGTTCAAACATGAATTTTTGCAAAATCCATTGCTTGAATACATTTGATTCCTTGGCACAAAAGTGTGGATGTGTCAGAACATTACAATGCTGTGGTTGAATCTAAAGATGCCTGCCAAAAGTCGTTTTAATATTGTTGTTCTGCTGTTTTTGTGCTGCTCAGCTGTAGTGCAGATCGATCCGGACATTTCCGGCTATTGACTGCTAAATTTTGACACAACATTTCTGACTAACGCTAAGTACTAATTGCCTTCGTTTTGCCTTGCTTGCAAACACAACGTTGAACTGGTGAGAACTGTTGAGAACTGCGGTCCCTGGGACTTGATTTGTGTTGGTGGTAAAGGTTTCGGAACAGTTGACAGTTGACGTGCTGTGCACTTGCTTGTGTTGTGCCTTCTTTGCCCGGTCTTGGCTCTGTGAGTTTACTATTTGCCTGATTTGTTGCAAAGCCTGTTCTGCAACCCTTGACTCTCCCTGAAAAGGGATCTCCTGTGGTGCAGAAGTACCCATTCCAACGGTCAGGCTTTGTAGCTCATCTTTGGCAAATATCTCAAACTTGCAGGCACGGGCCCTTTGCACCGCACAATGCTCAAAAGAACTAGGCTTCACAAAGGTTGGCAGGTGTTTGAAATGACAATGAGAACTGAGGTGTGTGGTTAACTGAGAAGTCAGTTTGAACTGGTCCCACCCTACGATGCTCAAAAGAACTTTGCTTCACAAAGGTTGGCACAGGTTTTTGAACTGACTTTGAGAACTGAGGTGTGCAGGTAACTCAGAACTCGGCTTGAACTGGTTGCAGCGTACGAGGCTCCAAAGAACTTCGCTTCACAAAGGTTGCCACAGGCTTTTGAAATGACGATGAGAACTGAGGTGTGTGGTTAACTGAGAACTCGTTTTGAACTGGTCGCACCGTACGAGGCGCTAAAGAACTTCGCGTCACAAAGGCTGGCCCAGGTTTTTGAAATGACGATGAGAACTAAGGTGTGTGGTTAACTGAGAACTCGGTTTGAACTGGTCGCAGGGTTGAACTGGTCGCAGCGTACAAGGCGCTAAAGAACTTCGTGTCACAAAGGTTGGCCCAGGTTTTTGAAATAAAGTTGAGAATTGAGGTGAGTGGGTAACTGAGAACTCGGTTTGTGGTGCAGTGGTGGTTCCAGCTGTCTTGAATGGTTGAGAACTGCTGTAAGGAACTGGATGTGTACTGCCGGTGAACGGCATGCTGCTGCTGCTGCTGCTTGCTGCTGCCTGTTTTGTGTCACTCCTGGTTTTCCACTTCCGTGCACAGTATACTTCGAGTTGACTTTGGGCATGGGCCTGATTTCGAGGACCTTCCACCTACGGGCATTCTTCACCTGCTTCGCGTTGCCCTCCACTTCTGCACCGTGGTGCTCTGCAATGGGCTGCTGCACTCTGGCGCTGGGCAACAGGCTTCACTGAAGGTCCTTTTGGGCCTGCTTTTTGGATTTCACTCTGGGTTTCGTGACCTCCGAGGTCGTTTTGGGCATCCTGGTTGGGCTTCACTCTGATTTCCGTGACCTGGGGCTGCTGATTTTGGTGGATTTCAGTTGACTTCGTCATTCTTGAACTGCAAGTGGAGATCTGTGCTGCTGGTGGTGGATTTGCAGCAAGTGTGTTTTGTGTTGCCACACTCCAGTATGTAGCAGTTTATTCATTGTGCACACACCCAAAAATCTGCCCCCCCCCCCCCGCTCAGTTGAGGTGTTGTGTACAACCCCAAGGACCCCCCCCCCCCCCCCCGGGGGCTCTGCACACTTTTGCCTCTTACCTATCATCAATTTCCTCCCTAGACTGACAATGTTAACCCCAAAGGACATAGAAGGGCAGTTTATCTGTAGCGATGTCATCCTCCGACAAGTCCGCCCTGATGCAGTGATTACTGCTGCCACTCTGGGCGTAAAACTGCGTGAGCCAGTGTGGGCCCTGTGGGGTTCTATGCATCCACTTGGTACACCCAGTACCACCATACCTGTGACCCTGCTGGCGGCTCGTGGTGAAGTTGTTACTGGGCCTAGAACCAAGGCCAACCCAGGCCTGGTAGAGGTGAGATACAAGCAGGAGAAGGGCAAGACATTTTGGCACCCACTGAGAGACATCCTCCCCATGGAACAATTACCACCAGGCTTTTTTTGCACTGAACGGCGCCTTTTGTGGCTGGCCAGGCCGGGGAGAAAGGCTCTTGCGCGCCAAGCTTTTTTGGGGAGGGGCGGGAGCCCGAAATCAAGTTCAATCGCGGGCTGAGTACCGCTGCACGTTGCTGTCCTCGTCTGCTTCATCTCAAAGAGATTTGGCAGCCCCGTTATAGACAACCGCAGGCCGGGGTCTCCGCTTGATACCCGAAGGCGGTGTGGTTGCGGACTGGGGGTTAGAGCATGACGGCTTGAGCACGGGGGGTGGCTTGGGGGAGGGATTCATTTGCAGAAGTGACTGGTGAGTGCCAGTGTGGTAGTACTGATTGATCGCGCCGCTAGGGCTGTCGAGGGTCGGCGTGAGAAAATGTGTAAGTGTGGCTTTTTCAAAGAGATGACACGTTGGACGAGTGTGAGGACGATTGTGAGTTTGTACTCGCGGGGGAGGGGGGGGCTGGTGCGAAGTACCTCGTTATGCGAGGAGAAGGGGCGGAAATGGGGGCGGAGGCGGCGAGGGGGGGTGCTGGTCTAGGGGGGGGGGGGAGGTTGAACATGTCCCTGATTGTGAGCGGCCGTTTGGGGGGCGGAGGCTCTGGCTGGGGTTGACTTGCGGTACCGCGTTTCAGTGATAGAGGCCGGACGGGCCTTGGGGGCTGGCGGCCGTGTTTTCGAGTTTTGGTGTGTGCCGCAGGAGATGGGGGGCGGGGGCGTTTTGGGGGCTTGTGTGCAACTTTGTCCGGGAGGGGGGGGGGAGGGTGGTAGGCGGGGGGGGGGCGTTGTTGGGCGGTGTGCGACGTGCTGTAGGGCGACCAGGGGCGTCCCCATGAGTTGGGGCCCGTAGGGGGGGTGAGCGGGGCTGGGGGGGGGTGGTCTTTTAGCCATTCCAGCGTGCGGTATAGGGCGCTGAGGAGCAGGGGAACACGATCCTTCAGGGCGAGTTTTAAGTCGTGACAGTGTGCTGGTTTTCTTCGGCCGGAGGGGGGGGTTGTGAGTTTGGTGTACAGCGTCATGGGAACAAGCCCCCGGACGAAATTGCGTCTCTCCCCCACGTGTGTGGTCGCGGACCACCATTGGGACACCACCGTGGTGAAGGGGGGGCGCCAGCATTGAATGTAGGATTGGACCAGGTGTTCGCACGTTGGGCAGTGTGAGACGAAAGAGATAACATCCATCGGGTGCGGGTCGGGGCAAGCGTGGCAATGGCGAGGGCGCAAGTCGTCGTGGAAAGCAAATGGCGCCATGTTGAAATTTCCGGAGGACCATTTGAAAGGGAGGCCTTTGAACCACGAAGTGTGGTTGTAAAAATGGAAGCTGGACGGTGCGTGGATGTTTTCGTGTTTGTGGCGAGGGAGGAGATGCTTGATTGAGGTTGTAGTCAATTTGTGTATGACTGGGAGGGGGCCCCTGGATATGCACCCTATCGGGGGGGGGGGAAGGAGGGAGGGGTCCCAGACCATCACGTGGGCGGCCCACTTTGAGTAAGCATCTGAGATTTCATTCCCCACGAACCCGGCGTGCCCCTTGATCCACCCCCAACCCTGGATCATCCCTGGGCGTAGGGAGGCCTGAATGGACTGGAGAGAGGATTCCCACGTGCCGGCTGGCGAGCGTGATGGGAGGCCTGGGGGGGTGTTCGGAGAGAGAACAGTGATAACGTGGAGGTTGTCCCCTAGCACGGCGAAGGTGAGGTGCGGGTGAGATGCAAGGGCCCACCGTAGGAACATAATAGCGGCCCAGAACTCCGATCCCTCTGATGACTGGTACGGGGACGTTTGGCACAGTACCCATCTGGAGCCATTTGGAAAAAACAGGGTGGCCGCCGATCCGTAGCCCAAGGCGCCCGCTGAGCCATCCAAGTACACCCATGTCGTGCCGGGGGACGATGCGAGGAGGAGGGCAAGGGCTGCTTCACAACCCCATTCTTCGAGGTCGTCGGGGTCAAGGGAGTGAGGTTCATCTGGGAGCCGGTACAGCTCGCCATGCAGTGACGAGTCGAGTAGGACCCCGCCGTATGGCCCGGGGGGGGGGTTGAGGATGTATTCTTGAGGGTGAAGAAGGGGGGGGGTGAGCAGTTCGTGGCGCCCCGCCAGTTGAGGGAGGACAGAAATGGCTGGGTTTTGAAAGGTGTATTCTTTCTCGTTGCGGCGGAGACCGGGGTTTTTGATGGTGTGGGTGGTGCCGTCCGAAAACTGGAGTGTGGCCGATTCTGAGTGCACTTCCGTGACTGTACCTAGGTGGAACCCCAGGTCCTGGGGCGTCCGTTTTAATCTGTTGCCGAACTTGCTGTATTGTGGTGCCGGCTTGGTGGCTAGGAACCGGACCTGGACTTTTTCTTTTGGGAGGAAAAGGGAGGGGGGGCAGGAGGCCCAGAGGCCGGTGCTGTGGTATCGGAAGCCTATGGCGTGGCATGCGTCCATGATGGTGTCTTGGATTGGGTTGCGTGTGGTGGAGAGCATTGCTTCGGAAAAAGATTCGTTTGTCGAGGTCGGGCCGTCTCCGTTGAGGTACCTTATTGCGGTGTTTACCAGGGCCATGCAAATTGAAAAAGTGAAGTGGCGGAGTCCTAAGCCTCCCTGGTGGCGAGGGGTGTAGCGGGCCTTAGGGGAGACGAGGCGGGAGATCCTGTTGGCTCTGTCCGGGGAGGGGTCATGCGCAACATTTTGCCAGATCATGGCCTGAAGGGCCCCCAACTCGTTCAGGGCCAGGGGGTGTGCCATGAGGCGGTAGGAAAGAATAGGGATGAGTTGGACGTTCACCAAGAGAATGTATTCCGAAAGGGTGAGCTGGAGGGGTTGGAGGGTTGTGAAAAATGAGCGTATTTCCGACTTGGCCAATGCCAGTGTTTGTGCCTCATGGTTGGCGGTGAAGATGTATACCCCTAGGTATTTGTAGCAATTGTGTGGTTGCCCCGTCTTTTGGTTTGTTGTCGACAGGGGGGTGCCCGAGGGGGAGGTGAAGGTTCTGGGGGGAGCTGTTCCCATAGCGTGGATCTCGGTTTTGCTGAGGTTAAGGTCTAGACCCCACTCCCTGGCGACCGTGTCGAAGAAGTTTAAAACTTGCTGTATGCGGTCCCCATTCTCTGATCGATAGAGGAGGTCGTCAACAAAGGCGTGGCCCGATTCGTGTGGGGAGGGGGGTGCAGTGACGTGGGACGGCAAGGCGAAGAGGAGCACATTCAGGTAGAGGCAGAAAAGGATTGGTGACATGGGGCATCCTTGCCGAACGCCTCTGGTTTGCAGGTGTGAGGAGTGGGTTTGACCTGACACCACTGGGAAGTCGCGAGGGGCACGGTACAAGTATTGAATGAGGTTTACAAGGGGCGTAGGAAAGTTCAGGCGGGATAGAACTGTGAAGAGGGTGGTGTGGGGGACGGAGTTAAAAGCCTTATTGAAATCAATGTAGAGGCTGTAGCTACCGACCGATTCCCGAAACGTGGATAAGAGGTTGAAAATGTGGTCCTGGCATCTGCGGTTCGGAAGCCCGCCGAACTGGGTGGGGTGTATGATGGAATGTTCAATGGCCGCTGCCAGTAGCTCCCGGTTGGCGTGTGTTGCAATTATTTTGTAAACGCTGTTCAGCAAGGCTATAGGCCTGTAATTTACCGGCACAATTACCACCAGGCTGCAGGGAGTTTCACCCGGACGTGATTATAGAATCTGAACAAGCAGAGGAAACGGATACCAGTGGGTCAGACACTTCTTATGCTGCAGAATCCGATGAGGAGGCAGCAAGCCGCAAGCGCACAGCGCAGGGTACCCTGGTAGTGGTCACAAGGCCAAGAAGAAGGCCAAACCGGCAGCCAAGAAGGCCAAAAAAGCCCCTGGTCGTTGTGTTGAACGAGAGGAGATATTACGGATGGCTGCTCAAATAGAGGAAACCCGGAATGTACCAATGGACGTACTCAAAACATATTCAAAGGCTTCCCTCCATGCTCTGTTGGAACAATTTGAGTTGTACTTTCCACAAAGTGCAAAGCACGACATGTTGGTGCTACGCCTGAAGCAGGCAGTGGAGGCTGGCAAGAACCGTCCCCGTTTGGTGCCACCAGAGATGCCTGCAGGGGCATACGGGTACAGCAGATTTCAAGAGCAGGCAGTGGATGGCACCAACGTGGACATTGCACACCCTGAGGACAAGGCACAGGATGTGGCCAACATGGGGGTGCATGACCATGTAGGACAGCAAAAGCAAAGCCCAGTGCGGGACCAACATGGTACAGGACTGCCTGAATCCCCTGTGCGGCTAGAGCATGATGACGAATCAGCCACACCACGCACTCCTGAGGTTGCACGTGCCTTGGATGGAGCATTTAATTCTGCCGATACTTGGTTCCCATATCTGGATTTTGATGAGTTGCTGAATGCGTCTTCTCAGCCCAGTAGTGGACCTGCAGTACCAACGGAGGATTCCAAGGCCACAGAGCCTCCAGCACCCGAACCAGAGGATGACACCCGGGGCTCGGGCGGTAGTGTGGCAGATTCAGGGGTTACAAGGTCCCCAGTGGTGGGAGGAGGAATGCTGGGTACCATGCGTCCACTCCCACAAGAGGGTTTAGGAGTATGTGTTCGTAAATTGCCATTGGCAAAGATTGTGCTGCAAAAGGCGCAACATGCTTTTGGGCATGTTGGGCGTGGTGACTGGGCGCATGATGAGGCAGCAGTCAATCTGAAATTGTTGCCCCTGCATGCAGTGCGGGATGGGGCCTCTTTGTCAAATGACTTTGCGGCCATCATGCAGAAGCTAGGGACGACTGGAGACTACCCATATGTCGGAGGCTATTTAGCCAAAATTAGTTCTGGTACAGGGTACACAAGTGCATGGGCTGAGCTACGTGTGGGATACACTATTTTTGTGCCCTTGAAACCTACATTGTGGAGCATGAAGGTTGCTGGAGCTGACATTGCAATCCGGAACGGTGAGATCCTGCAAGTGCCAGCCATGGATGAGCGTCAAACGCTCAAACAGCCACATGAACCAGGCTACTTAGTAGTACTGCAATACGGTGACCCTGGGTTGATGCTACCTAGTGTCATTCATGCGGAGGTATTTGCTCCGTGCTTTACAAAAATTGTCTCTCCTCAGACACACAGGCAACCCTTTGAACCCCCCCCCCCCCCTGCACACACAAACACAAGCCCATCCCCCCCCCCCCACACTAGCATTAGGTCTCACCCCCCACACCAGCACGAGCTCCCCCTTTTTTCTCATCACACGCACTACATACATTGCTTGGTGTTCGCCCGCCTATCCATTTTCATACACGACACACAAATTGCGCCCTGCCCGTTTTTTATGACACCCGGGCAATTGGTAGCACCCCCCCCCCCCCCTGGTTTCTCATATCGCGCACCCTTCTCCTCACCTTACTTTACCTAATTCTTACCCTACCACAGTGCCTGCCACCCTGTCTTCATGCGATGTTCATTGTTCGCTTTGTGTCGTCTTCAGGCCAAAGGCAATCGGAGGCTCGATAGTGCTGCGGACATCCATGTGAGCAGCGACAGCGGAGATGGGGGCGATGACGGGAGCATGGTGGTGCCGAAGAAGGATGCAGCAGCAACAGCGACGGAGAGGAAGCGCGCCGCAGCAGAGAAGGAGGCAGCCGACAAAGCGAAAAAGGCGGCGGCAGATCGGGCACAGAAGGAAGCAGCAGCAGCAGCAAAGGAGCAGGAGAAGAAACAGGCCGCAGCAGAGAAGCAGGCCGCCGACAGAGCAAAAAAGGCAGCAGCGGCCAAGGCTCAGAAGGAGGCTGCAGCAGCAAAAAAGGAGCAGAAGCGCGCGGCAGCGGAGAAGCGAGCAGCGGACAAGGCGAAAAAAGCGGCAGAGGACAAGGCGAAAAAAACGGCGGCAGCCCAGGCGCAGAAGGAAGCAGCAGCAGCAGCGCATGCGGAGCAGGGTGTCGAGGCAGAGGACAAAGCAGACACTACAATCCAAGCACGGGATGACGTTTCCTCCAAGCTCGAGTCCATTCTGGAGTTGCTGCGAAATCAAGGGCAGGGTCAGGAGGCAGGTAATCAGGGCTCAGTTTCACAGCAGACACAGTTGCCAACACAGATGCCGCAGATGCCGACACAGTTGGTAACACAGGTATTGCAAAGTTTGATGCCACCACCAACACAGCACACAGTGCACCCATTGCAGAGTGTCCTGACAGCGTTGCCTCCACAAGGGTTGCCATTGCTGCCAGCACAAGCACAGAACCATAACACGCTGCAGCAACTTCTGCAAGGGCAGCAACTTCTGCAAGGGCAGCAATTTCTGCAAGGGCAGCATCTCCAGGGGCAGCAGCATTTTCTGCAGGGGCAGCAGCAGCATTTTCTGCAGGGGCAGCAGGGGCAGCTGTTGCAGCAACTTCTGCAGGGGCAGCAGCAGCAGCAGCTTCTGCAAGGCCAGCAGGGACAGTCACAATGTTTGATTGCTTAACTTGAGCTACTTCTCTGTTTCTTGATCAGTGATTATTTCTCAGCAAACCATTGCTGCACAACAACCCACTGCACATTGTGCCAGGTTTGCTGACACCAGAGGCATGGAGCGCACTGCATGTTTTTTTGTGTTCCTCCATCCATTAGCTGTTGCTGAAATGCAGCGACTTTGCAGCTGCAAGACTCATTTTGCATATTACGATTCGTTGATGGTAGTCAGAGTTACAGTTCAGCCAGTGGCCTCTTCTGAATTTGTAAGTTAATTGATTACAGCTGTTTTTGAACCATCTGCTGAAGGTACAACACACAGCGATGACAATTTTTCTGTTGCTTCACCAGTTAATATTTATCAGCAACCCGCTGAAGTGCAACAACCCACTGCATGCTTGGCAAGGATTGATGGCAGCACAGGCATTTCCTGCATCCATTAGTTGTTGCTGCCATGCTGACATACAGCGAGCGATTTTGCATGTGCGAGACTCATTTTGCATATTACGATTACGCAACCCTGTGAAGTGCAACAACCCATTGCATGCTTGGCAAGGATTGATTTTGCAACATTTGAAGTAATAAAACGCATGCGAGGCAGAGACTGCAAGAAGATCAGTTTTGGTCAGAGTTTAGGGCGGCGTACAAGGTTAAACAGCACAAGGACAATGTGAATCGTGTGTAGATCAGGGTCAATCTATGTTGTCTACATACATTGCAATGGTTTCCATTTTGTATTGTGTTGGACAAGTAAGTAATTCATTTCTCCACACAAATTGAGTTTTTGTTTTGCCCGAAATATTGGATGTACATGACATCTTGGCACTCAAAATGAGCCATGCGTCAACTGTTATTATGAATGATAGGCAAAAACCACAAAATTTTCAAAACAAGCTTAATACACAACAAAGATGTGTCAATTTTGTCAACCATTTGAATAGAATCCGGGTTTTGGCCATTTTGTGCCCGGTAAAATCAAAGGTGTAACTTTGTGTCAATCGCTCATAGGAACTCAAGGAGAGTTCCTATGCAACACCAACACTTGCGCGCTACACTCGAAAGTTATCTTAACGCACGCAATGTCATGGCCAAAGAGTTATAACGCAAACTCTACCCTCTTGACCATGATCCATTACACTAGCGCGCACGTGTGGATACGCATGGCATATAATGCTTCCTAAATTACGTCGGGAGTATTGTGAATACATCCCACGTTTCCTTATCGTAAATCCTCGCAAGCAACACGAGATATGACCTTCACAAGTGGCCTCACGAATCAACTTTATTTTGCCCATATCTTTAAGACAAATGGAGGGCAGGATAAAAGGGAAGTTGATTCGTGCATACGGAAGCACGTAGGTCCACTCGAAAGAGGTCAAATCAAGTGCGGGGATGTCGAAGTCGAAAATCCGATTTCGACATCCTGAAAAATTCGGATTAATGTTGCGAGTATTAATTATGAAAATTGCGGAAGCACCCATGCTGTTCCTGGCGACTTTGGAGCCTTCGTCGCGGATAGCGTTAAAATTTCCATTATAAACAGTTAAACTGGCGGTTACGGTAAAGTCGCGAACCAACCGCCAGCAGTCAAAACAGTGAGTATCGGAACGGAAGCATAAAAATTGACGGAAACAATATGAAAATAAAACCCTGTTGATTCCTGATATTCTGATACACAAATCTCCGCTGGCGGTGCATCGGTTGCCGATGCGGGGCTTCACGGCACGGAACACGCCGTGCATGGGGTTAGTGGACCGGAGACCGGTTGTATGCCGTAACCTGGCCATGGGGTTCTGGGTACCGCTTCACCCCCCTCCTTAGAGCAAACCCTGGGGGGGCTCGATAACACCCACGCATGGCAGCGGGTACCCAGGACCATCCCTGAAAGGGGGGGGGGTGTCACATCCTCACTTCAGTGAGTCACAGTAAGATAGGTATCCCACAGTGGGATAGGTATGCTGTAACAGCTCGTAGCACATGTATAGTATCAAGTATCAAGCCCCGGGTCCTGGCGGCGATTGTTCGGCATCCAAAGGACCCGTTAACCCATACCAGGCGCACCGGGTGCCGGCTGCTACGGTCACCACCACAGTGGCAGTGGCATACACGGCCAACATAGGCGTCACACGACGGCCGAGGTGGCCCCACAAGTCGAGAGCGACCACAAAGATCCATCAGGCTACCCCAAGCTTCCCAAGGCCCGCCGACTGGGGAGAGTCCCCACGGGTCCTTCCTCGGGCGCACCATGTCCATATCCATACGACGCGAGTCCAGAGTGCCATAGCCGAACTCCTTACGAACCCCAAATCGTAAG
The DNA here is from genome assembly GCA_964036045.1 of Eutreptiella sp. 'Long Island Sound 2002'. NCBI lineage: Eukaryota > Euglenozoa > Euglenophyceae > Eutreptiales > Eutreptiaceae > Eutreptiella > Eutreptiella sp. 'Long Island Sound 2002'. The sequence continues at coordinate 752,902 of OZ038401.1, forward strand.
GGAACTCCTCCTGAAGGGATCGGGCATCAAGGCCGTCTTTTCCCTCGCCCTACTACCACGAAGCGTGGCCATACATGAGGGAGTCTTCATGCAGTGTGGGCGGAGGCGTCGACTCCTCAAACCACCAGTTTCCCAGGCAGACTGACCGAGGTCAGGAGCACCGGAGGCCGCCATCCGAATGCAAGTGCGTCCGCAAATCGGTAGGCTCACACTGGGACTGACAGTGGCGGACCGCTGGGAGTGTAGTCAGGCAACTGGGCTTCCCGCCTGGCGCCATCAGGATCTCCACACATCACAGCGAATAGGGCAACACGGTATCACGGGCACTCAAACAGTAGAATCTGTATTCAAGTACTGGTCCCGGCTGGACCAGGCTGTAAGGATATGTACACGGCGACTCAAGGCGCCTCTGTATCCCGATTCGTGGTGAAAAACAGTCCATCCCTCAGCGATGGGCTGATGACACTTAACATGCAGATGCACATATCCTGGAGGGCAGAAAAGCAAGCAACAATTTGGGTAAATAGGCGTGTAAACACACTCAGAACAGAGTGCCAAACCACGCCACGGTCAGGATAAGGCAAATGCAGGAGGATGGACAGGATAACGCCTGAGTTCAGGCATATATAGTCTCGAGACACACGTCGACTGGTCTGGATTCCGCAAATGCCATGGAACCAGACCACACACTCAAAAATCGCAATGCCGATGACAGCGGCATCCGTTGCGCAACGTCGTATGGGCTTCAAGGCCCCAAGAGCTCAAAAATATGAAGGTCAGTCGCCCTACCTGGTTTCCCAAGGATTCAGCAGGGGGGGGAGTGACGAATAGAAGAAAAGAGGGGCCATCCTCCTCTGGATTCAGCAGGGGGGGGTATATGGCCACTCTGTCACCGAAAGATGGAAGAGAGCAAGCAAGTAAGGGACGATTCGTCGGCCTCACAAGCGCTCATAACACATCAGGGGAGAGCTCCGGGCGCTGATCAGGCACCCCTGGCTGCAATCGCCCGGGTGAGTGCTGCCAAGTCCGAAACGTGGATCTTGGTCTTGTGCTTGCGGATGTACTCCATGAAGGGAGTATTGACCCGCGGCACAAACGAGGAGACTGGTTCCCAGGTGTCGTGGGACGGCCCATAGCCTCGCCAACGAACCTTGAACTCCAGACCTCCAGGTGCCGAGGCCTTCGGACGCTGAGCCAGGATTTTCTCGACAGTATAGTCGTCCTGCTCAGCATAGTCGTCGTCCGAATCGGCCTCATGCTTGGCGTAGTCCAGGGACACATGTCGGCCATGGAGGTCGGGTTCCCGCACACGGAGTTGACTCTCGTGGCGCTCCCGGAACTGTCCGTGACCCACCTTGATGCGGTAGGTGTCCTCACCAATCCTGCGGACCACCTCGCCGGGTGTGAACCAGGTTTTGGTGCGGTGGGTGCCCATGGGGCGGGGTCTGATCACCCACACCGGGTCTCCCACCCTGAACTTCTGCGCTGTCGAGCTCGGGGCGGACTTCTGACGCTCAGCGTGCTCCTTTTCAAGCTGCTGGCGGATGTCCCGCGCCGTTTGCTCTTGCCGCGCGAAGAACTCCTTGGCATCCATAGCCATGCCATCACCAGACAAGGGAAGTCCCCTACCCAGGGGGTCCCTGCCGAAGAGAATCTGGTGAGGGGACAAACCGCCCGGAGTGGGGGTGTCATGATGGGCCTTCAGAGCAGGCCACATCTCCTCGAACCAGTTCCGCCGTGGATTGGTGATGTGGATCTTGCGCAGCTTCTCGAACAGCTGCCGTCCAGCCACTTCAGCACGGCCGTTAGACCGGCTGAGATAGGCGACGCTCTTGGCATGACGTATCCCCATGAGGGAACACATAGCCTTGAACCAGCCACCAGTAAACTGGGGCCCTCGGTCACTGCAAATGGTGCGGGGGATGTCAAAGACGGTCAGCCAATGACGAATCATCATGACTGCCACTTCCTTGGCAAGCAACCCCTTTTTGCGTGCCGGAACGGCTACAACGTAGCCGCTGTGGCGGTCCACACAGAGAACCACACAGTCAAAGGTCTCCTTGCCAATGTGCACCTCGGGCATGGAGAAGACGTCCATGGCCACGCTCTCCATGGGCTGGTCAGGAACCGGGGTCCATTGGGGTTCCCCCTTGACGTTCCGGTTATCGGGATTGCAGGCCTGACAGACCGAGCAACCCTTCCTGACCTTCTTGATGGCGGTGTAGAGAACGATATGGTCGATCTCGAACCGACGCTGCATGTCAAGAGCTTGCTTCTTGACCCCTGGGTGCAGCATGTGGTGGTGCCAAGCTTCACACAGCTCGAGCACCCGGGACTCTGGGACTAGCAGCTTACCATTCCGGTAGAGCTTGCCATCTTCCTCAGTCAGCCCCTTTGGCCACTTCTGCCCGTCGTCAGGGTCGGTCACAGCCCTATACTCGGCCGCAAAGGCCTCAGACTTGGCGTAATCGTCGGTCCAGTCGTCCTGGAGGCAAGACTCTGGGAAGAGGTGCTTGTCGGACTCCACTCCCACAGGGGGTGCCGGACCGGGCCTTCCGCCCGCGGCACCCACAGGGGCGAGTACACTGACCGTTCTGCTCATCCTCGAAGCGAGGGGGGCATCTGCGGCCATGACGACGAAGCATTTGGCACCCTCCTCCTCCATCAGGCGCTCCATTTCAATGATCCTCTTGGCTTCAGCGGTCTCAGCCTCATCGCCATGGGCAGAGATATCCTGCATGCCCTTGCTGGCGGGATAGGCCCACCTACTGAGACAGTCCGCCACGGTGTTATCCTTTCCAGGAATATAAACAACCGTAAGGTCGAACTTGGCCAAGGTCTCGTGCCATCTTGCCCGTCGGGAGGCGGGACCTGAGGGGGTGTCCACGTGCTCCTTGTGCCACGACTGCAGACTCTGATGGTCGGTGCAGACGGTGACGGGATGGAGGGCTATGTACCCAGCCCATTTCCTGAGAGCCATGACGATGGCATACGCCTCCTTTTCACGGGGCGTCCACGTCCGTCTCTGGCCTTCCGCCAGGACTCGGCTCCAGAAGGCCACGGGCACGTGCCTCCCATCGTCAAGCACTTGCTCCAACACAGCCCCAATGGCGTAGTCGGAAGCGTCGGTGCGCAGGACGAACCCTCGGTCGGGATCCACGAGGTGCAGACCCACTGCGGATAGCAGCGCCTGCTTCATCCCCTCAAAGGCACGGTCAGACTCTTCAGTCCAGACCAAAGCCTTCTTGGACCCCTTCTTGGTCTCCTCTCGGTTGCCCTTGAGCATGGTCGTCATGGGGGCTGCATACTCGGCATACATTTTGATATACCCCGAGTAGTAGTTGCAGAACCCCAAGTACGCCCGTAGCTCAGAGACCGTTTTGGGCTTTTCCCAGTGCTCAATCGCAGCCACCTTGCCAGGTATGGGCTTTCGCTGCCCGTTCCCGACTACGTGGCCAGCGAAGACCACCTCGCTTACCGCAATGGTGGCCTTGTCACTGCTGCCCGTGAGTTTGTGCCGAACCAGAAGGTCCAGCACTCGAGTGACGTCCCTCTCGTGTGCCTCCAGGAGCTCCTCGTAGCTCATGCTGGGGTCCCCGGACGCGATGATCACGTCGTCCACGAAGGGGTCCGCACAGTCGCGCACCGGCTCAAGCAGGTTCTCCAGCATCCGCTGAAAAGCCGCATTGCCGTTGGTAACGCCCATGGGCATCACCTTCCACTGGAGAGGTCCAAGTGGGGTGCTCATGGCTGTGCAGGCACGGGACTCCTCGGCGAGAGGCATCTGATGATAACCATGTTTCAGGTCAATCACCGTGAAGATCCTCCGCCGGTGTTGTTTTTGCAGCATGTCCTCAATGAGGGGCAGCGTATAGCTGTCGTGCTGCGTTTGGGCGTTCAGGCCGCGGTAGTCGACCACGAGCCGCCACTCACCGGCAACCTTCTTGGGGACGACGAAGCAGGGAGAGGCCCACTCGGAGTGGCACGGCTCAAGCCAGCCTCTCTGGATGAAGTCACGGAGGATCTTCTCCATGGCTTCTTTCCTCTCGCCCCTCAGGGCAAACTCCCGGTGGCGATACACACGGGGGTCCTGCTTCAGTCGTATCTTGGCCTCGCCATACGGTCCACGCACCGGTGGGGGGAACACAGGCTTTCCGCTGAAGAAGGTCTCGCCATACTTCTGCTTCAGCCTGGCCCTCAACGCCTGGATCTTGGGGCAGTCATCGGACTCCGCCTTGGCTTTTCCGGGCACTTGAACCACGGAGCTTACTTGAGGGGTAGCGACCCCGCTCGCTTTCGGCTCAGGTGGTCTTCCCAGGTGGCCCAAAGGGCCATCTCTGGTCTTGCCTCGGAACAGATCGCCGTAGGTGGGTGGGTTACCGCCAGGCGGCTCGTCTTGGCTGGACATGTGATCCAGCACCCTCTGCACGAAGGTATTCCCGTCATAGGAACCGGAGACGATTGAGTCCACTTCCCACCAGGCTTTGTCCTGGCCTTTGCCCTCACGCTGGTTTCCCCAGTCGTGAAAGGGCTGATCCATATACCCCTGAACCAGATCCCACTCCTCTTCAGTGAGGGGGTCTTCGGAGTCCGATTCTTCGATGTCAACAGGGGGAACCGCAAAGCATTGCCGCCAGGGCTCTGCTATGATGCGGTTGACACACACGAAGTCCGTGGTGTCGGCCTGATCAAGGCCCCCATCCACATAGTGGAATTCCGTTGGCCATCTCTGGGGTGGCATGGGCTGTCCCTTAGCGTCCTGATAGACACTCTCTCCAGCCGGTAGGACGACCTTGTTCAAGGTCATGTTGGTCAATGAGGCTACCCAATGTCGGGTACTTTCCTCCTCGGTGCATCCCATAGGAACAACCAGCACTGCCTTGGAGCGGTCCTTGCGAATCTTCGCTATCGCTCTTGGAATGTCCCAACGGGGGCAATGGATCCACATCAATCCCTGATGCGGACCCCAGTGCTTCTTCCACGCGGAGTCCTGGGCGCTCCAGTACTTCTCACAGACCCGCAGATGGGCGGAGGTTCCTGAAGAGAACGCATCCAGGGCCAGATCCGACGCTCCTAGGTCCGCGACCACTCGGTTCGCCACTTCCGGCCTTACGCCGTACTCCTGATTCGCTGGCCCAGTGGGCTCAGTGTCCAGCGCGGCCACTTCGAGCTGATTGCGTTCGGGGTGGATCCATTGGCATTCCACATGGTGCTCAGGTGACGAAAGCCACGAGAGCTGGTCGTCCTGGTACAGGGTCATGGAGGCCTGGGCCGGGAGGACGCCGGAGTCCGTCTCCATCATGAAGTCGTACCCGACGATCATGTCCCAGTCCATCTCGGCCTCGTAGAAGCTACCGTGCAGGAGGATTTCCTTGCCGAGGTCTGGGCGGCTCAGCTCACGATGGTTCACGAACTGCAGCCCAATGGCCGCTTCCTTCGTGCCTCCCACCATGTACTGGCCGTTCGCCACCTTCAGCCTGACAGGTTTCCGACTGTCGGTAAGACACTCTGGCGGAAGCAGGCCAGCCTTGACCAAGCTGACTTGAGCTCCCGTGTCGACCAACACGTCGAAAACCTTTTCCACTTCCCCGCATAAGGCACGGACCTTAAGATGCAACTGCCGCTCGCGACCGACACGGCGCACGGCGTGCAAACTCAGGATCTCCGGCCGTTCCAGAAGCTCCACAAGCGACTGGTGCAGGTCGTGGACAATGGGCTCAGGCTGCCCATCTGCAGCATCCAGCTGCGGTCCGGGTGATCCTCCGATACTCTCGGATAGATCCTGTAGTACATCAAACACATTCTTGGTTGCGAAGGACGGACGGGTGCAAGGGTTCGTGCCTTCACTTGCCCTCACCCCGCCTCCGCGACTGGGCGCCAGACCGGGCCTTCCGCCCGCGGCAGTCTCCTTGTGTTTACCGACTCCCGACAGGGATGGTTCGGCGCTTCCCACGTCACCATCCTGCGACCGCCCTAGCTGGGGCCCTTGGCTGCAGGGGCTCCGCTAGGGGGCGTCGGTTGTGGAAGAGGGGGTGTTCTCCTCGGCCTCAACGTCGTTGATGCCCTTCTTTCTTCCCCCTTTACCTCCTCCTTTACCCTTCTTGTCCTTGTCCTTGTTCTGGTCATTCTGGTTGTTCTCCTTGTTCTTGTTGTCCGACCTGGGGACCCAGTTCCGCTTGATCTCCTGGATCTCCTTGGCCAACTCGGTTCCCACCGACGACATCAGCTTGGCCAGCTCGTCCTTGTCCACCTCCATCTTGGTTTCCCGGATACCCGCGGGCGCACGCTTCTTCGACCCGTGCGCCTTCTTGTAAGCCTCCGTGTCGGCCTTGTGGACGGGGCATGTTCGGTGGTCATGGTTGAAGCCTTTCTTCCTCCCATAACACACGAAACAGCCCTGCGGGTGAGCTCGTACGAACTCCCCAAAGGACAGCGGAGGGTCGCCAATACGGCGAGGGTCCCTCTTCTCCTGCTTCTTCCAACCTGGCTGCAGGGGCTTCCAGTTTGCTGGCCTGGTCCCCGCGCTCAGGTTCTTGGCCACGAAGGCACACACGGCCATTTCGGCGGGCTCATCGTCGTCGTCATCGTCGACGAGAGTCTCATCGCCGCCGGCTCCCGCTGGGTCCATGGCAGATTCCCCGCCAGGCCCCTCGCCAACGTAGTTGACGTCGCGGTCGCCGGGCCTCAACCCGCGGGTGTGGTGGAGGTTTCGGTACTCCTTGAGTACTTCCTCGCCAACCCACTCCAGGATCTCGTCGCAGCTCATCCGCGCCGGGATGGGCTGCAGACGGATGGTCTGGCCGCTCAACTCACAGTCGTCAAGGCGCCAAATCGCGGTCTTCTCGCGATCGCCCGAGACGGTGATGAGAAGAGCGTTCCGCAGGGAGTGCCGTTTGACATCCCGGGCCACGTTCTTCTTCGCCCAACTCACCACGTTCGTATGATACTCCTTGGGGAGCATCATCTTGACCGTGTGGTTGGACTTGGCCCTCTTGGATTCCTCCTTGGTGACCCTCTTGATCCATGCTTCCGGTAGCATGGAGAGCAGGCGAGCCTGCTCGTCACCCTCGTTCCAATCCTCCACGTTGCGGCGGAAGAGGGTGTATTTCCCTCGGAAGTCCCGCCACTCTCGTAGGCGGATCTCCCGTCCATCATGCTCAAGCTTGATGGACTTCCAGCGCTTGGCAGCCACCTGCGGAGCGTCCACCCGCTCCTGCTCGTTGAGCCACTTCTTGGCGTCCTTGAGGGTCTTGATTTTCCCCTCCTTGGTCGCCACGAAGTATAGCTCGCCGAGCACTTCCGGCAGGCGGTACCTGAACCGTTTGAAGACATATCTCTCCGCATCCGCGGGAGGTTGGTCTTCAGTGACGGCCAGCCCCCAATCGTCCAGCTTCTCCAAGAAGCGGTCGAGGTTGAGGGGGTTGCCATCGTACATGGGGGGCTTGATGTCCTTCAAGTCTTCCCACACGGCGGCGTCCGCGGCCTTAGAGACCATGAACGCCGGCCGCGAGGTCGACCGAGGTTCCCATCGGCCTCGCCCACGGACTCCCACGGCTGCCACGTCCATCTCCTCCATGGAATCCCTGTGGCTACGCCGCGGTTCCTCCACGTACGCTGAACCGAAATGTTCACGCCGTACTGCATCCATGTACGCATCCTCATCACGGCGCCGGCGGCTGCGTTCCGCGGCCTCCCGCCGTACACCACGCGGCGGGCTGATGTCGAACTCCTCCAGGTCCAGGTCCAGGTCCAGGTCCTCACCTTCGCCGACATCCCAATCCACGTCTCCTCTGGGGACCTCATCCCTGAGTCCACCATAACGTCCTCCAGCCCTGGGGATTGGCGCCGGGGCTGGTGGCGGGCGTCGGGGGCGTACAGGCGTCCGCGGTGGGGCACGGCGGTTGTGGTAGTCCGCGCTGAGCCACTCATCGCGCCATTCCTCACTGCCACTGCCGGGCGGCACGCGTTCGTTGCGGCGGCCCGCGCTGTGGTGAGAGGGGGCGGAGAGAGAGGGGGCACTGGCGCTGGGGCGACTCCTGGGGGCTCCGCCGGGGGCGTGGGGTCTGCCTGGACCTGGTCCGGGTCCCCAGCCGTCGTCCGACGAGCCAGACTCCAGGGGTGGGTGGTCGCTGCCGACTCTCCCACGGGCTTCCAGCGCATCCAGCCTCTCCTGCAGGCCGCTGACGACGTTGGTCAGCGACTTGGTCTCGGCCCTGGCGATGTCCAGGTCCTTCTGCGCGCGCGCGGCGACCGTGGAGATGCGCGCCATCTCGCTCTTGCCCGTGTCTACCTCCAGCTCGAGCAACTGGACTCTCCTGCGGAGGTAGACAATCCACCACCAGGTGGCATCCGGGTCGCCGTTCCCTGGTGGGTCGTCGGGGTCCCCAGGGGGTCCTCCAGGAGGGCCTCCGCCAGGTCCGCCCGGTCCAGGGGGTCCTCCCCCGCCCGGTGGTCCGCCTCCAGGGGGTCCACTTGGTGGGCGTCCTCCAGGGGGTCCTGAGGGTCCTCCGCCAGGGGGTCCCGGTGGGTCTCCGCCGGGTCGCCTCGGTGGGTCCGAGGATGGGCGCTTCCTCGTGATGCCGAAGTCCATGTCGTCATCCTCGTCCATGTCGCCCCACCTGGGCGTCTCGGTCACGGACGACTCGGAGCTCTGGTAGGGAGGAGGGGGATCCTCATCCTCACCTTCCATGGGGACGTCTCCGCCACCTTCGCCCGTCCAAGCCACCACTTGGCGATGTCGACGGCCTCGTTCATCCCCGTCACTGGCGGTGAAGAAGGGGTCACTGTCGTGGGGGTGCCCACCCGCTGGCCTCCGCGGCCTCTCGGGGGTCTTCCCCTTGCCCTTCCTCCGTCGACGGGCGGTGGTGCTACCGCTCCCACTGCTGCCCGTGTCCGCCTCATCCAGCTTCATCCTGGAGGAGGCGTCCCCTTCGAAAAGCCTTCGAAGGGTCTCCACTCGCGATCCTCCCGGGGGAGTCTCGTGGCGGAGTTTGGCCTCTGCCTCCTCCATTGCGGCGGCGGTGGCTGCGGCAGCTCGCGCTTCGGCCTCTTCCCGAGCACGAGCCGCCTCGGCTTCCCGGGCCTGCAGCAGCTGCGCCTTCTGCGCCTCCAACGCTGCCAGCTCCGCCTCCGTCTTGGCCTTCTCCTCAGCGACCTTCCGTCGCGCGGCCTCGATGGCTTCCTTCTTGGCGGCGTCCTCCTGGGCCTTAGCCGTCGCTTCGGCGTGGGCCCTTTCCTCCGCCTCCTTCTTTGCCCTCTCTTGGGCAAGCGCCTCCCCCAGCGCCTTCACCTCGGCCTCCTTGCAGGCAATGGCCTCCTGCGTCAGGCGGGCTTCCTCGTCGGCTGCCGCCAACTCACCGTTGACCTGGGCAGTCGCTACCCCATGGGCGGCCACGGCCGTGAGTCCAGCCGCAATGGCCGCCACGGTCTGGGTGTGGATGGCCATGCCATGCGCCCACTGCGCAGCTTCCTCCTGGGCGATGCCGGCGGCGCCCTCCACAGCAGCGCTGTACTGCTTGGCCCGTTGCCGGGCAACCCGACGGTTGCAGGGCACCCCACAGGCGCGCTCACAGGCGCGCGCCACGTCCCTTTCGGGAGCGACGCTGCTGCTGGAGCTGGCCTGGTCGGCCGGCGTCCTCCCGCGGTGGGCCGACTCGATGTCGCTGCTGGGGCCTGCTGAGGCCTGCCGGGCCCTCAGGAGCAGCGGACGGGGTTTGGCCTGGGTCTGCTTGGCGACTTGGATGTAGTCGCCAATGGTGGTGGAGCCGGGGTGGTGTCCACCATTGGGCCGTTGGGGACTGGGGGCTGGGGTTCCGCCCTTGGCGCCTTGGGCGGCTTCGGCAGCCAGGGACTCCTGGTACTCCCGCCACCTCCGGTCCCTCTTCTTGTCCCCGGCGGACCTCTTCTCCGTCGCCGGAGACGCGCTGCTGCTGCCCTGCAGCCTGCGCTCGTTCCCCGGTTCCGGGAACTTCTTCTCGATCACGTCCCACAGGGAGACGTTGATCGAGGCGCCCGACGGGTAGGCGTTGGGCTCCTCGTCCTCCTCAATCCCGTCGGGACGCAGCCCTTCCCCGGGCCTGTCCGGCCGGGTCCACGCCCTCCAGCGCCTCTGCTGGTGGCGGTACTCGTACCCCTCCGCCCGCAGCCAGTCCTCCACGGCCTGCAGGCGGTCGGGGGCGATGTCCGTGCGGAGCTCGAAGCTCCTGGGCATGCCCCCTTCGCACTGGGGGTTGCTGTGGCGGTAATGCTGGTCCCAAACCAACCCACGCAGCAGGCGTGCTGCATGGGGGTGGGGCCGCGGCCACGTCCTGCCCGCTTCCTGCCAATTCACCATGGCAGCGGGGGCGTAGATGATCTTGAAGTCCTTGATGTGCACTCGTTCACCTCAACGAACTGGTTGTGGTTGTTGGGGAGGGTGCTGCAGCACTGGATTGGAAGTGCGGCTGGTGCTGGTCAGCCGGTGGTTGTGGAGGTGGTTGACGCGGCCTTGCTGGTCGGCCGGTGGGACTCCGGGTCGGCCGATGGGGCTGATGCAGGAGTCCTGGTCTGTGCACCTCTTTCACGGTTGCTGCGCGGTCAGGGCGGTGCTCTTGACGGCGCTGCGGGCTCCGTGACGAACTCGGCGCTGTCGCTGAGTGGCGCTGCGAGCTGCTGCGCTGCGCTGCGAGACGCTGCGCTGCGCTGCGAGCTACGAGCTGCGCCGCGCTGCTGCGACGCGCTGCTCGGGGTTGGTGGGCCCCGAGTGGCACGCGAGGGTTGGGTAACCCCGCGGCAGTGAAACGCTTTTGACGCGTTCCCGTGGGGGGCCGGCCACGGGACGCTGCGGTGACACGCACAAGTGAGCAGGCAGGCAAGGCACTACGCTCACAAGGGCATCAATACGCCTGTGTCATGTGACAAAGCGTTTCAGAATCCTTGCCACTCTGCAAAGAGGGAACGAAAGTATGTACAGCAACACATCAGGATATGTACACATGGGGTTAAGACTGGACTGGGGTAAGGGCATCAAGGGACAATAGACACTCAGTCCCGACTCATATCCCAATCCCAGGTCCGACCCTCTCAGTGGCTGATGGGGGCGGGGGCTCAAACACAACCCATGCCCTGCTCAGTCCGGACCCTGAAACCCTGCCAATGGGAGAGGTGTCCCGTACAGCCACAGGCGAGTTCCTGGGAACCAATGGGCTCCAAGGCCAACCGACAGTGGCTCCCTATGCTCCCTTGACGGCAGGTCCCAACTCCACTCTGAGCCAGAGATATGGCCCCGCCATTATCACCCAGGAGTTGGTAGCTGAAAATGGGCTGTTTCAGCCCAAACTGAAATTAGCTTGAAAAACTCCAAAATTGACCCCTCGTCCGGACCCGCCAGAGGTAGGGACGAGGCAACTGACCCTATGCCCTTCGAGTACGAACTCCCTGGAGCCCTCACCCAACCTGGTTCCCTCTGAGGTCCCGGCATCAGGGCAACACGGATGAGTCAAGTGGGGTCATGATGCCAAAATCACCAAAATTGGCGTCATTCCCACGCGCGGCTCGCTCGGCCAAGGTGAGGCCAATGGCTCACAGGGTAGGAGGCAGGACCTAGGACTTATATCTGAGTGTACAACTTGGATTTAGGTCCGGGCTCCCTATGGGCTTAGAGAAATGGGGCCGCCAATTGACCACACGGAAGGGGGAAATTGGGGTCCCAAAATTGGGTCATTTTGGCTGCTTGAAATGAGCCAAAATTCGGTGTGCTCCCAAGTTTATAGTGTTTTCAGCACTGTGTTTTTGCTTCTCCTGCTGCTTGTTGTTGCTATAGGGTGTCCTGCTGCTGGTTTTGGATGATGAAAAGCTTTTGTTTGTTGAAATACAGTAAAGCCAACTCAATCCAGGATAGCCCAAGCCAACAGTATGCAAAGAGAAGGTGATTCAGGATCAAAGCATGAAGGGCTGCAGTGTAAACAGTGAAAGATGATTAGATATTCACAGAAACTGCAACTCAGGATACAAATGAATGCATATTCACAGAGATAGCTGAAATGTTTTGGGAAAAGAGTTAGAAAACTGCCTCAGGATCACTCTCTCTCCATAGTGCCATCTTAGGAGATGTGCACTCTTTGTTTTGGGTCCCATATGTGCTGAGGTGGCATGGTATGTGGCGATGAGGTCACTGCCATGTCACATGGGATCTTCCTACTTAGTTAGGCTGACCAGGAATTGAACCCAGGACCTCTCAAAAAGAGGTGCCTAACCCCCTAGGGTGCATACCACTAGGGCAGATAAGTATTCATGGAAAAACATAGATAAATTCATAGGTTCTACCTTAGGTATGTCAGTGCTCAGTCAACTCAGGAAAAGATGTTTTACTTCTGATTGAAAGGGGATTAAGGGGTCCACTCCATATCCTGATTGGGTGTTTGGTTCCATAGGTCAAAATGTGTTCTCACCACTTTTGGCTGGACCAATACTAAGATAAAAATGCATGGATGCTCAGTGCATCTCTAATACAACTAGAGTATGTCCCAAAGCAATGGAAAAGCACTTTTTCTTACTCCCCCCTTGTGCTGTGGTGGCCACCACTGTCGCATTTTAGGAAAAAGGGAATTTTTCTTGGCCTTTCCTTGGTTTCCACATCTACTTTAAAATACCTACAGTCTCCCTCACACTGGAAAAATGGGTGCTCACCATGGCTGGCGCCCTTTTGCTGCTCTGATTGTACAGTTTCCTACAGAAGACTCAGCGCTCTTGGCGCTGCCGGGGCTCCTGTGGCTTGGTTGGGTTAGATTGGGAGCATGCCAAACATGTGCATATGCATCCCTCCCTCCAAGACGCAGCGTCGACATAACCCAAACGCAAGACACATTATACACACTCGCATGGGTTCTCGTAAACCTGCTGGCGACCTGTGACCTGTCTTAGGGCGTAGGGAGTCGAGAAAGAAATTAATTTGCCCCTTGGTGGGGTCTTGGTTCTGCTCAGTCTCTCCAGGCACCTGCGTTTCGGCCCGAACACGGCCTACTCAGCGAGGCTGCGCGTGGGTATCTGCAGAGGCAGGAATGGGAGAATTATGGACGAATCCACGCAAAAACGAAGCGACGACACCAAAATCCGTCAAATGACGGCGTAGAATTTTTCTGAAACGACACACCTGAGCAGAATCCAATTGTGCATCAGAAGCACATTTTTATAGAAATTATAGTCATCTTTGGATTTTTTAAATCCAAAAATTCATACGTCCAAAATGGTGGCGCGCAGGAGCGGCTCCTAGCGAAGCGCCGGAAAATGGAAAAATAATGGAATTATAAACGTATGTATCACGTAGTCTTGAAAATGACGAGACACACATTAATAAACAAACATACAGATTCCACCCACACTAATAGAAGCTTCAAAAATTCAAGAATTCGAAAATCAATTGAAGAGACTTCAATGAATCAGGTATAAACTACAGGTATGCTCGTCTTGCATGCCGCATACACATTGCTCGTCTCGTGTCTCCGTGAACGAGTCGTGTAGCAGCGTTAACAACGATAACCACGATAGGACGCGGTAGAGGGATTGATTAGAAAGATTGCAGATGATTAGCGGTCAGATCAGGGTGATTAGTCATACACACAAGTGCATAGCAACGTTCTTCGCGTGCGTCCCTTTTGTCCTCTCTCCTTGCTTCACTTCCCAGCGGTAGGTAAGGTAGGTACGCCCAGGCGGGGCCACCCCCTGGTGGAGTCAAGATCGTGGTGGAGATGGGCAGGTTTGCCCACGTGATCGTGCATAGTCGTGCATGCACACACGCATTAAAGGGTAGGCCACGCGAAGTGCGCACGGTAAACCTTGTTTAGGCTACCCAGGGGCTCCTCGGTACGTTCTTTAAGAGAACCTGAGGAGTCCCTTAACGCTTGCTTGCTTGATAAGGGTAGCTGCTCCATGCAGCGTGTTTGCGGACAGCGTATTATAGGGCACACTGAGAAGGGTATAATACCTGGAGTGTGTCTTGGTTCCTCCGCCGCAAACGCCCTTTCATTTGCCTTTGCTTTACAGGTGGGCAGGTAGGGTGAGTGGTGCAGCAGCATTTTTTTTTATGCCCTGCTAAACAGGGGCGCAGATCACACAAACAAGGAACTCCGCTCCGCCTGTGGCAGAGCAGGGAGTCCGACTTCATCGACATCTGCGCCTTGCACACGAGAGCACTCCTTCCCTCCAAGCCCTTGCAGGGGAAACGCGTTGTGGCGTCCCCTGTGAGGCCACAGTAGCTTAGCAGCGCTGTGTTCTCTTGTCATTTCACAGGTGGGTCGCTAGGACCCTCGAGAACCTCCTCTTCGCAACGCCAAGTAGAGTGTGCGTGTAGGAGTGGTAGTCCTGCGTGGGGGCTAGAGCCAGTTGCCCAGCGCTCGCCCACCAGGATGGTGCCACTGTAGGGTGTGTAGGACCTGTAGGGGGCGTGTCACGGTCCCACCCTTTTCCTGCAATTTTAGCTGGGTTGGTGGGCTGTGACAGTGGGTTAGGTTAGTGTTTTTGGCCACATAGCAAACAGGCGTTTTGCATGCCTTCATAGCTTTTGGCCACCCCTCCCTTTAGTAGTCAGGTAGGTAGGGAAAACAATACCTGGACTAACACTCTGGGTATTCCCCCAAGGTTTTGCGCCAGCACAGAAATTGGGCGCATAGGGGAGGGGAGACCCGGGGCGTACCCCGTGGCATCAATAAGCCAACCCTCCAGGTTCAGCAAGGGCGCAGACTTGGGTATAATTAGGACACCACTTCTGCGGCTTGCTCTCAGGACCTTAGGACTAGCACATTCACACATACGCTTTGGCAGGTAAGGGTAAGGTTCAGTCCCTAGCTTTATTCTTGGAGGCAAGCGTCTCGGCGAGCCTCAACAACTCACCAAGGTTGTTCTGGGACAAGTAGTCAACCAGAACTGAGTTTAGGCGTCCCTCAGGTAGAACAAATGCAGAGAAGGGCTCCCAGGTGGCCTCTTCGACTCCAAACCCTTCCCAGAGGGTGAGGAAGCGCCAACCCTGGCGATAGCGGTGGCGTAGGACAGACTTCACCAGGTAGAAGCCCTCCTTAGCCATCTCCTCGGCGTTCATGTCGGGGAGTTCACCTTCAACTTCCATAGGGCTGGCAGCCCCTTGTAGGTCCAGAGCGGCGATTTCCTCGTCGTTCAGCTCCCACTCCTCCCCACAGAGGTCTTCAGGATCATGGTAGCGCTTCAGGTGTTGAGCGGCGCACACCAGGGTCCCCCCTAGACGGGGAGAACACCGCACCGTGATACGGTGACCATCCACAGATAGAATCTTGTACGGCCCGAAGTATGGGTCATCGCTGGTAGAGCGAGGCCAGGCGGGTAGTCGGCTGTGGTGCACCAGCACCCAGTCCCCCTCTTGGTAGGTGGCCGGTACTCGGTGCTTGTTCTTCTTGTTCCACTGACGCTCCCTCACTCTCTGGAGCATAGCCTTGGCCTTGTCCACCTTCGCTTGTTGCTCTTGGACCCACTCACCCACAGAAGAATGGGTGTCCTCTGGATAGGGGGCATGTAGGAACCACGCCGGGCGCCCCATGAATAGCTCATGTGGCGAGTAGCCAGTAGCTGAACTCTCTTGGGAGTTCATCATCAAGGATATGACGGGGAGTAGTCTCACCCAGTCTCTGGTGCGTTCAGTTTTGCACCATATCCTGACGTTCTCCTTCAGGACACGAATCTGTCGCTCACATAGGGGGTTGCTCGTGTGAGAGTAGGGAATCCCCGTAGACACCTGGACATTGAGGGACCTCAGGACCCTCTTGTACCAGCCAGTATCTGAGCGTACTCGTACGTCCTCATCGGAGTTGATCTCCTTGGGCGCCCCATAGACACAAAACCACTCCTCCAGGAGTATCTTGATAGTCTCCTCTCCGGTAATGTGCTTGGTACATGGGAACACCCTGGTAAACCTGGTCAACCCACAGGTTACCACGAGGGCGAAGTCATAGCCCCCGAACTTCGGCATCTCCGTGTAGTCCACGTATAGAACACTGTTAGCACAGTGAGGGATGGGCAGGGTCGAGTAGAGACCTCTGTCCCTGATATCCCCTGGTTTACAGGACCTGCACGGGCACTTGTCCACGATAGGCAGGAGCGTCTTCCGCAGCTGGTCGTCAGTCCACGTAGTGTGGAACCACTGCTTGAACAGCCTCAGGGTACGGTCAGCACCCACATGACCACTGGACTCATGGGTCCACTTCAGCAGCGCTGGGACTCGGTCACTAGGCACCACGATGCGGTCCTCGTGCCAGAGGTAGCTCTTGTCCCGCTTCCACTGGTCTTGGTTGACCAGGAGGGGTTCAAGGCGTTTCTCCAGGCGCCGGTAGATATCCCCAAACTCCTGTAGGTACTCCGATTGTTGGAGTCCATCCAGGGGGCGTATCATGGTCATGTTCAGGTCCAGGTGTACGTCCATACGGCTGAACGCTTCCTTAGCCAGCGCTTCAGACCGGGCACCAATCAGGGCGTCGAAGTTGTTGCGGCTGATGTAGTCAGCACACTCGTTCTTCACTCCCTGGATATGGTGTACCGTCAGCCGTAGTTGACTGAGGTAGGTCCACCAGCGACGTAGCTTGGCCTTCTCAGGTGGGGGGCCCTTCTGGAAACTGCGGACCGGTTCTTGGTCGCATAGCCAGACCACAGGGTTACTCCCCAACAGTCGTGCTTGTGAGGATAGCACCAGCATACCCGCGAGCAGTTCCTGCTCATAGGTGGAGTAGTTCCCCCTGGCCTGGTTCCACTTCCAGTTCCAATGGCCCAGAGGTACTAGGACCCACTTGTCGTCAGGGTAGCTGTGCTTGAGGGTTCCATCTCGGTTGAGACCTTCCGTCCCCCATTGGGAAATGGCCGAGTCGAACTCCTCCTTCTCTAGTGCTTGCCACTGGAACAACGTTCCACCACCGCCCACATTGCTGGCGTCGGTCACCAGGATAATCTCCCCTTGTGCCCTAGGCACGCCCAAGCACTTAGCGTTGGCTACCTTGTCCTTGAGCTCGTCAAACGCTTGTTGCTCTTGTGGGCCCCAGCGCCAAGTAGTACTCTTCTTGATCAAGTCAGTCAGTACTGCGCTGGTGTAGGTGAAGTTTTTGATGTGGCGGCGATAGAAGTTGCACGCCCCAATGAAACTGCGTACATCATGAAGTCCTTTCTTGGGGTCTTCGTGTCGTACCTTGGCATCCATCAGGGGTTTGGCCTTAGAGGCCGCTGGGGTCCACCACCCATAGCCAACGTCAAACCCCAGGTACTGCATGGTCTCCTGCATGAACTCACACTTCTCCAGCTTGAGTCGTGTGTGGTTCTCCTGGCAGACCGCAAAGAACTCACCCAAGAGGATTAGGTGATCCTCCTGGGTATTGGTCCCGAGGCATACATCGTCGATGTGAGCCTCCATCTGGGCCCCACGGGATATGAGCTCCTGCACCTTAGGTCTCCTTCGTAGGATGGACAAGATCTTGTTCATCAGCTCTTGGAACAGAGCGGGGGCGTTAGCCACGCCGAAGGGCATGACCTTCCACTTGAAAACCCTCCCCTGAGGGGTGATGAAGGCCAGTAGTTCCTGCGCGTTGGGCGTCAGGTCCACTTGCCAGAATCCACTTCGCTTGTCCATCTTGGTCTTGTAGCGACAGGAGGCTATCTTCTCCAGGGTAGACTCCATATTGGGAATGGACCCTGAGTGGTTCAACGTCTTCTTGTTCAGCTCTCCATAGTCCACTACCAGCCGTTTGGCTGTAGACCCAGGTTTAGCCACCAGGAAACAGGGGCTGCAGTGTAGGGGGTAGTCCCCATCCTTGTACTCCAGGACTAGGCCAGCGTCGATACATTCTTGTATCTGTCGCTCAATCTCGTCGGCCTGCTCTTTAGGAGCTGGATAGGGTCTCCTCCGGATCTTGTGACCCACGAACTCGGGTTTCAGCTTGAGGTCCATCTGTACCAGCTTGTCGCATGAGGCTGGAGGGGGTAGTTCTCCGAACACCTCCAGATAGGTCCTTATCAGCTTTTGTACCCGCGGGTCCAGTACCTTGATCTTGTCCTCCATGTCCTCGTCGGAGTGTAAGTTGCTTGCCCCTTGAATAGACGTCGGGAGGTGGTCCTCCACCGACTCTTCGCCCGCGGTCGCATCCTTCAGCCCTTGGTAGGCATACAGAAGGTCTTGCTCAACCATCTCCGGTGGACGATGGCAACATAGGCACGCTTTAGGGGGTTCACATACACATTCCTCCGAGAGGTCGTCCTCCTCTGGGGTCCTCACATGGGCACCCCACACGCTCTTCATGAGCTTGAGATCTACCTCCCTTTGCCAGGTGGTGATCTTCTGTTCGAGGTCCTCCTTCAATTGGGAGAGGTCTCCCATACGTCCTTGCTTCAGTGGCCACGAGCTGCGGGTAGGCTTCGCGTAGCATAGCTTTTTCGCCACCAACTTCCTCTTGGAATCTACATACTCCCTGAGCCTGGATCGAGGGTCCAGCTCTTCATCCACGGGGTCTTCCACCCTCATGGAGAGTAGGGGTTTTAGTGGGGCGACGTACTCGGCGTTCTCCACTTCTTCCACCGCAGTCTGCACGAAGAAGGCGTCGTGCTCAGTTTCGTCGTCTGAGTGGATAGAGCTAGGTAGCTCAGATAGTCCACACTCAGAGACTCCATCAGGAACAGGTACATGACAGGGAGAGTTGGGGGCGTTGGTGTCAGTCACGACGTACTCATCTCCTCCGGGTGTAGTTTCAACAGCATCTTGAGGTCGTAGGCGATCCTTCAAGTCACCCAAGGCGAGTCCATCGCTTTCTCGTTGTATAGCCTGGACCAGAGTAGGGTCCAGGTCTTCCCAGGGGATGGTGGTTAGACTCCCGTCCACCACGCTGAGCATACTCCCCCATCCAGGCTTCCCAATGGGCGTCTTGCGTCCCAGAGGCACGTAGATGGCCTCATCAGGCAACCGCACGGAGCTGATAGTCAGCTTGTCAAGGAGGGTTCGCCAGTACTCGTTGCCCCCATGGGCTCCCCAATCGGGGGAACACAGGACCATACGGGAACGTTCCAAGGCCACCTTGGTCAGCACCTTCCCCAGTTCACTGAATCTGGGGTTCCCGTAGGCCATCCCGAAAGAGGGCCAGTAAAATTTGTAGCTGCAGTTCTTCCCCTTGCTGCAGTATAGGTCCAGTACATGCTGCTTGTCGCTGGCGAACAGTTCCACACTTAGGTCTTCTCGAGAGTAACCCAACTCTTTCAGACCTTGGTCTAGGACTTCCCCCAATAATTGGTAGTCCTCAGTTTTGGAGGCCGCCATCATGTTCGAGGGCTCCTCCTTCGATAGTCTCAGGTAACTCGAGGTATGTTCCGACTGCTCCAGTGGCACAGACTCTCTGCCACTGCCGTGGTCCACGTACAGGAGGTAGGGCGCTTGCAGCGTCAGGGATTGTATCTGGGAGTGCTGCACGAAGAAGTCAGTCCCCAGTACAAAGTCGAAGGCATCAGTATCCATCACATAGAACCGATGGGCGATAGTCCTGGAGCCCATAGGTACCTCCACTTCGCAGTCCCCGCAGCTGTGCACCACATGTCCATCTCCCATCCGTATAGCGGCGGTGGTCATGGTGTTCTTCAGGCTCCCACAAGGTAAAATTTTCTTGGCCACTATCGATATTGTGGCTCCAGTATCCAGTACCCCCAGGTACTCACGTCCCCCTAGTCGGATACGTACCCAAAACACCAGGTCTTGGGTGCCACCAGAGCGTCCCCGTCAGAATTCCGCGGGACAGGTCACCTCGAACCCCTTGTTCCGCAATTTGCGGGCCATCCTCATGAAACGGCTTCTCTTCTTGGCGTTGCCGTCGTCACCACCTTCATGCTCACGCTTGGCTCCTTGTTCTTGCTGGGCCTGCGTCTGTGAGCGTGTGGTAGGTCCAGACTGCCCTCCAGAGGGCTCGGAGTTCCCCCCTGGATTAGGGTTGGGGTTACCTCCGTTCTTGTCCTTGTTCTTGTTGTCGTTCTGGCGATTAGCGCCTCCTCCTCGTCCGCCTTGACCCTTGTCTTGACCACCTTGACCACGTCCTTTCGACTTGCCCTTGCCGGAGTCGTTGCCTTTGGACTTGCCTCCACCTTTGCCTGAGCTTTTGCCAGGATCTTCCCCCTTAAGCTTCGCCGATAGGCGTTGCTTATGGTAGCACTCGTCCTCATAGTGCTTCCGCTTACCGCAGAATGCACACGTGATGGTGCAGCGGTAATGATCCGGCAGCTTCACCTTGGCGCCGGTGATCTTTTCCTGCTGCTTCCCCTGGACAACAAAGCAGTCTCGCTGCTCGCAGTCGGAGGCATGCTGCAGGTGGCCCTGTTCATCTCTGGCATCACACCAGAATAGCTCCTTCACGTTCTCCATTAGGCGGGCGTGGGCGTGTTTGGGGGTAGTCCCCTGCCCAGGTCGGGACCCTTGGTACCCTTTGCCTCCAGAACCTCCACCACCAGGACGGTAGTGGTTCAGGTGTTGGTCGCTCTCCTTCTCCAGCGCCATCTCCAGGAGCAGCACGCATAGATCCTCGTAGCGGAGGGATCTAGCCTTGCGCTCGGCCGTCAGACGGCACTCGTCCCATAGCTCACGGGGGAGCTTGGAGCACAACCAAAACAGCAGGTCGTCGCTGCTGTAGGAACCGGGCGTCAGTCGTCCAGCCCAGTGGTCCAGGTCCGCCAACAGCTCGGAGACTCTGCCGGGTTTAGGGTTGTTCGGCAGCACGGGCAGGTTCTGGATCTCGGCCCTGATGGAGAGGTCGGTCTCGTAGGTTGGGTACTGCCTCTCCAGGGCAACCAACACGTCGGCAAAGGTGGCGGAGTTGGTGACGATCTGCCTGACCTGCTTCTCCAGGTACTTCGTCTTGCAGCACTGCAGGAGCAGGTCGCACTTCACTCGCCCACTCGCGTGGGTTTGGCCGGTCAGTCGTAGGAACCGGCCAAAGTTCTCAGCGAACTCGCTGAGGTCCTTGCCTGTGAATTCAGGCAGGTTTACCACTATCTTGGAGGTGGCAATAGCCTTCGCCTCCTGAGCTCGGCGTCCTTCAGGGCGTCGGGTCTTCTTCTTCTTCTTCTTCTTCTTCTTACCCTTGGGGTCCTCGGGGTCCTCAGGGTCTTCGTCATCCGATGGCGAAGAAGAAGTCATCGAAGGCGGCCCATCATCGGAGGGGTCTCCGCCTAGATCACTGGAGCCATAAGGCTCCACGTCCACCATAGCCCTTAGGGCTGTCAGCCCCAGCTGGTCCAGCTCGGCCCTCGTCGAGTTCGTCACGTGACTGTAGGGCGGCTGGGCTGTCCTCGGGACGAATGGGCTTCTTGGTACTGCTGCAGGAGTCGGCATCGGTCGGCTCCTCAGGCTCCCCAGGGTATTCGTCAACCCTGCCGCCAGGTGGTTAGCCTGTACTCGGTGGGGTGACATTCCCACTGTCGTAGGTGACGCATGGGACGGGATCATCAGGGGCTGCAGTTTCTCCCTGATCTCTTGCGTGAGGTCGCTCACGATTTGCGAAGTGGCTCCTCGGAGCACCTCATCGATCTCCGACCGCGTCAGGGACCTGTTGGAGGATCTTCCCGATCCTCTACTCCTGCCTCCCAGAGACTCTGGTCCTCTCCTCAACCCACTCAGGGGTGCATACCCAGGTGCACACCCAGGAGCATACCCAGGAACTTCCATGTAGGTTCCAGTGGCGTGGAGTGGATGGGGATGGTCAGCCGCATACCAACGCGGCGCAGAGCTGGAAGCCACCGGCTCACTGGCAGTAGTTGCCTCAAGGAGCGCAGTGGTAGGTGGGCCCATGCCATAGGCGGGGTAGTGAGGCATGCCAGTAAAGCCTGTGCCCTCTGCCATAGGCTGGTTGGTTGTGGAAGTGGATGTAGCGGCGGCTGGGTGTGTGGTGGTTATGGGAGAGGGTGATGCTTGGAGGCCAGAAGCGCTTGGTGCGCCTTCGAAGGTAGGGACTTCCGTCGGGTCTTGCCCTTGCTCCTCTCCTTCGTCTGCTCCTTCTCCAGCATCCTTCTCGCTCTCGTTTCCTCTCTTCCTCTTCACAGGCTGAGGTTGAGAGACCATTTCCTTCACCGACAGGGCCCCAAAGGCCGTCTGGAGGCCATCCAAGGAGTCCTCCGCCGTATCCATTGGCCCATGTAAGGGCTCCACCGAAGGTACAGCGTCAGGCGCCGGCCTTGCCGGTGTCTCTGGCGCTGGCGCTGTGTTCACCTCGGCGTCCACTCTTCCTGGATCCATCTTAATTCACCCTTCTGCTTATGTTTGCCTGCTCGGAGCACTGGTTGTACGGCGCGGGGTCGCTGCCGGTGCACAGAGACAGGCTGCCTCTTGCTACCAGAAAAGTTTATAGTGTTTTCAGCACTGTGTTTTTGCTTCTCCTGCTGCTTGTTGTTGCTATAGGGTGTCCTGCTGCTGGTTTTGGATGATGAAAAGCTTTTGTTTGTTGAAATACAGTAAAGCCAACTCAATCCAGGATAGCCCAAGCCAACAGTATGCAAAGAGAAGGTGATTCAGGATCAAAGCATGAAGGGCTGCAGTGTAAACAGTGAAAGATGATTAGATATTCACAGAAACTGCAACTCAGGATACAAATGAATGCATATTCACAGAGATAGCTGAAATGTTTTGGGAAAAGAGTTAGAAAACTGCCTCAGGATCACTCTCTCTCCATAGTGCCATCTTAGGAGATGTGCACTCTTTGTTTTGGGTCCCATATGTGCTGAGGTGGCATGGTATGTGGCGATGAGGTCACTGCCATGTCACATGGGATCTTCCTACTTAGTTAGGCTGACCAGGAATTGAACCCAGGACCTCTCAAAAAGAGGTGCCTAACCCCCTAGGGTGCATACCACTAGGGCAGATAAGTATTCATGGAAAAACATAGATAAATTCATAGGTTCTACCTTAGGTATGTCAGTGCTCAGTCAACTCAGGAAAAGATGTTTTACTTCTGATTGAAAGGGGATTAAGGGGTCCACTCCATATCCTGATTGGGTGTTTGGTTCCATAGGTCAAAATGTGTTCTCACCACTTTTGGCTGGACCAATACTAAGATAAAAATGCATGGATGCTCAGTGCATCTCTAATACAACTAGAGTATGTCCCAAAGCAATGGAAAAGCACTTTTTCTTACTGTACATCTCCACGCCGGCTTGGAGATCGGACCCGCCATTCCATACGTGATCCACCGGGAGTCCAACGGAGACTCCCATGCCCTTGGCTCTCAAAGATCTTTATGCCACTCGGCGTGGTGACGATCCCAATTGGGTCCACAAATGCAAAAATGGCAAAATTGCCCATACTCAATTTGGCCTAGCGCCTTAACGAAGGCGGCTCTGCTTCGCCCACGTAGTGTGTGGACCATGGGGACCATTACCCATAACACCCATGTCATATATGGTCCATTGGTCCATGCGTCCGGCGTGCACGAAGGTTAGAACATGGGGCACGGCGGGCAGCAAAAGTGGAAAAATGCTCAAAATGGCCAAAATTGCGCACGCTCATGGTTAGGGCAAATGAGGCACGTGCCCGACTTGGACCGGAGTGTGCCATAGGATTGGCGTCAAGTCATATATGTCCAACATATCTTTGGGGCGTCGCCCAACTCCTCCGGTATTGGGAATGGCAGGGTCGCCAAGTGAGCCCATGATTTGGGATAGTCCCAAATCGCCAACATGGCGGCCACGGTATGCCAAGCCTAAGAGGAGTTATTCGCCGGGTCCAAGATATGTTGGCTACCGAAGTATGTACCCTCATAACATACTTGGGTCATGATGTCAATTGAGCGCAACGTTGAGATACACGGTCGCCACTTGACATCATGACGAGCCAAAAATGGCAAAATTGGCACAAAGACAAACCAAAGTGCCTTGAAAGGCACACAATTATATTATAATATCTTTGGCTTGGATCGTGCAATCAACCAATCCTTCTACACACAACGACTTGACACCAATGACCTTCGATCCCACGTGTGTGCTCCACTTGGGGCGCCTTGAAAGGTTACGAGCGCTACTTCCCAAGTGGGCACATGAAAATATGGAAAATTCCAAAATACACACCTTGCTCCCAACGCATCGCTTCGGGTTCACCACACAAGCCTCCCTTCACGAAGGTTAGGCTTGCAATTGACCGTAGGGGGTACGGAGAAGGGGCTTGCACAATATGAGGTCCATTGGCGGGCTTGTCTTGGAGCAATGGGCCCGCCAAATGGGCACGCAACACAACACATGGCACATACCAAATATTGCCCAAAAATGTAGCTCCCACCACGATATGTCATGCCCCTCCAAGGGCATAACTTTGTGTCAATCGCTCATAGGAACTCAAGGAGAGTTCCTATGCAACACCAACACTTGCGCGCTACACTCGAAAGTTATCTTAACGCACGCAATGTCATGGCCAAAGAGTTATAACGCAAACTCTACCCTCTTGACCATGATCCATTACACTAGCGCGCACGTGTGGATACGCATGGCATATAATGCTTCCTAAATTACGTCGGGAGTATTGTGAATACATCCCACGTTTCCTTATCGTAAATCCTCGCAAGCAACACGAGATATGACCTTCACAAGTGGCCTCACGAATCAACTTTATTTTGCCCATATCTTTAAGACAAATGGAGGGCAGGATAAAAGGGAAGTTGATTCGTGCATACGGAAGCACGTAGGTCCACTCGAAAGAGGTCAAATCAAGTGCGGGGATGTCGAAGTCGAAAATCCGATTTCGACATCCTGAAAAATTCGGATTAATGTTGCGAGTATTAATTATGAAAATTGCGGAAGCATCCATGCTGTTCCTGGCGACTTTGGAGCCTTCGTCGCGGATAGCGTTAAAATTTCCATTATAAACAGTTAAACTGGCGGTTACGGTAAAGTCGCGAACCAACCGCCAGCAGTCAAAACAGTGAGTATCGGAACGGAAGCATAAAAATTGACGGAAACAATATGAAAATAAAACCCTGTTGATTCCTGATATTCTGATACACAAATCTCCGCTGGCGGTGCATCGGTTGCCGATGCGGGGCTTCACGGCACGGAACACGCCGTGCATGGGGTTAGTGGACCGGAGACCGGTTGTATGCCGTAACCTGGCCATGGGGTTCTGGGTACCGCTTCAATATGTCTATGGGTGGTATGCCTTTGTTGCCCACTGTACTTCCAAGTACTATGCAACCAGGTATGCCTTTGCCACCCTTGCCCATGGACCCTTTGGTGCCCTTGTGCGCCCCATTGGATGGTTCTTTGGGTGCTTTTGGGACCACACCAATGGTCCTTGACTCCAACAGCATGGCACCTTCCTTGCCACTTCTGTATTAGTTTTTTGGACTGCAGGTTTGGTTGTCTATGTGCCTTTCTGACTCTTTCTCATGGGCTCAACAAGACCCCATAGGGCCCTATGGACCCCAACAAGGCCCATTATCACCCTTTTGGGCCCAAACAGGTTGTGGTTCATAAATTTCGATTCGGTTGAGGTGTTATAAACACCTCCTTCAAGGTGGTTTCAACTCCCCCCAGCTCAACATTGTCACCATTGTGACCATCATTGGTCATCATGGCCTCCATGGGCCACAATCTAAACCTTGTGGCTGGAGTTTTCATCAAAACTTAACCCCTAGGGTCACTCGAAAGCATATATGGACCTCGACGATGCATTCGTAACATGTTCGTAACATTCGTAACTCGCCGGCGCTCGCCGGCGAACGCCTTTTTTTAAAAACAAATTTTCGGAGGGACCAAATCCATATGAAATGCTCCCGCATCGCCAGCAGTGAAATCGGCGGTCTAATGGATAAAGATATGCGCATTAAGCGCAGGAGGGACATGTGCGGCAGTTCGAATCCCGCCGTAGCGCCTTTTTTGCATTTGGGGGGACTGGCGCTCAGCGCAGCGCGCCAGATTTCCGCGCCGCATTTGCGCGCGCCAGTCCAACAGGCGGGGTAATCTAAGTCGCGGGGTTTTCCCTTATGCAGACTGCGGCCCTAGCAGACTGCGAAAGACTGCGCACGAACAGGCGACACGCGCATTTACGACAACCGAAAAAACGACTGCAACTGATCTACTGCAACTGATCTTCTGCTAAAAGGCGACAAGGATGTTTTGAACCGTTCTGCAGCCCAAATTTATAAAATAATTGCATTATTTTATCGCCAGATAAGGGAACGATACCTTACTGGTAAATCCACTCCCTCCTACTCATTTTCAACTCCCTCCTACTCATTTTCAACTCCCTCCAAGTCAAAATCCACTCCCTCCTACTCATTTTCAACTCCCCCCTGCTCATTTTCAACTCCCTCCGAGTGAAAATCCACTCCCTCCTACTCATTTTCAACTCCCCCCTGCTCATTTTCAACTCCCTCCAAGTGAAAATCCACTCCCTCCTACTCGTTTTCAACTCCCTCCTACTCATTTTCAACTCCCCCCTGCTCATTTTCAACTCCCTCCAAGTGAAAATCCACTCCCTCCTACTCATTTTCAACTCCCTCCTACTCATTTTCAACTCCCCCCTGCTCATTTTCAACTCCCTCCAAGTGAAAATCCACTCCCTCCTACTCATTTTCAACTCCCTCCTACTCATTTTCAACTCCCTCCAAGTGAAAATCCACTCCCTCCTACTCATTTTCAACTCCCTCCTACTCATTTTCAACTCCCCCCTGCTCATTTTCAACTCCCTCCAAGTGAAAATCCACTCCCTCCTACTCATTTTCAACTCCCTCCTACTCATTTTCAACTCCCCCCTGCTCATTTCCAACCCCCTCCAAGTGAAAATCCACTCCCTCCTACTCATTTTCAACTCCCTCCTACTCATTTTCAACTCCCCCCTGCTCATTTTCAACTCCCTCCAAGTGAAAATCCACTCCCTCCTACTCATTTTCAACTCCCTCCTACTCATTTTCAACTCCCTCCAAGTGAAAATCCACTCCCTCCTACTCATTTTCAACTCCCTCCTACTCATTTTCAACTCCCCCCTGCTCATTTTCAACTCCCTCCAAGTGAAAATCCACTCCCTCCTACTCATTTTCAACTCCCTCCTACTCATTTTCAACTCCCCCCTGCTCATTTCCAACCCCCTCCAAGTGAAAATCCACTCCCTCCTACTCATTTTCAACTCCCTCCTACTCATTTTCAACTCCCCCCTGCTCATTTTCAACCCCCTCCAAGTGAAAATCCACTCCCTCCTACTCATTTTCAACTCCCTCCTACTCATTTTCAACTCCCCCCTGCTCATTTCCAACCCCCTCCAAGTGAAAATCCACTCCCTCCTACTCATTTTCAACTCCCTCCTACTCATTTTCAACTCCCCCCTGCTCATTTTCAACCCCCTCCAAGTGAAAATCCACTCCCCCCTGCTCATTTTCAACTCCCTGCTGCTCATTTTCAACTCCCTCCAAGTGAAAATCCACTCCCTCCTACTCATTTTCAACTCCCTGCTGCTCATTTTCAACTCCCCCCTGCTCATTTTCAACCCCCTCCAAGTGAAAATCCACTCCCCCCTGCTCATTTTCAACTCCCTGCTGCTCATTTTCAACTCCCTCCAAGTGAAAATACACTCCCTCCTACTCATTTTCATCTCCCTGCTGCTCATTTTCAACTCCCCCCTGCTCATTTTCAACTCCCTCCAAGTGAAAATCCACTCCCTCCTACTCATTTTCAACTCCCTCCTACTCACACACAAGTGTCCCCCCACCGATCCAACCATCGACTTGCACACTATTGTTGTCACTGGAAATTCCGTCCCTCACCTGCCCTTGCACACTTGGCACGAAGAAAGCATTGTTCCATCTTTTTTTGTGCAATGTGCAAAAGAATGTGTAAAACAATGTGCAAGAGATGTGCTTCCCGATGATGAAAGTAGTATACATTGTGGAGCCGTAGCTCAAAACTGGGGGCCATGGAGGCATAACCCAACCTTACACAGGCGAACCGTGAAGGCATGGAACATAAACTCAGACTTGAAATTTGAAATGTCCTTAGTTCTTCGACACTTGAGCCCGCCACTCCCAAAGCTGCTTACACTGATGCAACTCAGCTGGCGAAAGTTGTTCCCCACATGCAGCCCGAGCATACAACTGAGCCAAGCGAGTATCAACCGAGTCAGCCGAGTCAACCATATTGTGAATGTGTGCATGCAATTGATCATTATACGCGGCCTGCTGCGCACTCAGGCCCCCAGGAGCCTGATTCACGGTGGTTAGCGCATCTGAAAGCTCAAGGGCAGCATTCAGCTCTTCCTTCAGCGGCGGACCGCTACCCCTACCCTGACCCCTACCTCTTCCCTTTGTAGCACCCTTTGGACCATCCCCTCGCTTAGCGGCCTTCCTGACAGTTGGCTGCACGGTTCGCTTGGCGGCCACCGGCGGGGGAACAGGTCGTGGTGCTTGTGCACCTGCCACATGGACCTGTGTGGAGGAGGCTCGCATGTCCACAAATTGGTTCAGTAGCCTCTCCTCTTCTTCGAGAAAGGCCCCTGCATCCTGTCCCTGGTCGGAAAGATGAGTTGCCACTCGATCCACATTATTTATATATTGACGCATCCGGGACTGCAGGTTCCCAAGGGAGCGGACAATCTGCTCGCGTTTCGTTCTGGCTGGCAAATCAGCCCACGAGGAGATGTCGGTCAATATAATGTTATCGTCTGTAGCATGGATTGCCACGGGTACCTGCACTGTGGGTAGGGGGAGGCGTTGGCTGCTGCATTTGGCACTGACAAGGACCTGAGTTGCAGTCTGAAATTGTTTCAAAATAAAAATTGGATTGAACAACCCAAGATGGAAGCCGACTGAAGATGACCGATGATGCAAAACAGCAAAATAGTGACGACATGGATGCCCGACTCGGACAGTAAGTCCACAACTACACCAAAACTTCGTATAGGCACCATCCTCAGCCAATGGCTCGAACAGACAAACATAATGTGGACAGTTCATGTAACGCGAGATGCAGCTGGATTCACTTCGCTTTACCTCATAAACTATATTTTTGCCTTGGATTTGGTGCACACGATTGGAGATCGCACAGAATCTAGGTAGGTCTACCAACTCCGTCTCAAGTGAATCGTGACACTGTCGATCATAGTTCCATAAGGGTGCCGCCCTGTTAGCAACTATATATTGGGCCTCCCTGGACATGTCATACTCATACACGAGGTACGCAGTTGAAGCATTCATCTGCTGGAGCATTATATCAAACGCCCAGCTTGTCACCTTGCCTGAAACGAACTTGACATAGAATGGGAAGGTCTGGTTAGCTATTTGGTGATTGGCGTGCCGCTGATTCACCGTTTCAGTATATTCAAGTTTATAGCCCTCCTTGGAGAGCAAGTGCAAAACAGATAAAAAAATGTGGTAGTAACCTTTTCTTGTGGTTAGGTGGCGCTTTATGCGGCAATTCAAAGACTCAGCCCTCTGTGTGGACTTGCAGCCGAAGGTAAAAACTTCTACCTGCCATGCAACACACCAACGGTCAAGACGATGTAGGGGGGATCTGACTCCAAGGTAGTCCTTGACAGTTTTCCAGCGGGGGTCCTCCAGAATTTTGCGCCAGAGAATATGAGCAGCATCCTTATCTGGGCACTCCTGAACCTGTCGGATGGCGCTCTCAAGAGCAGTGAAATCGTGTTGCTCGAGGGAGTTTCGGCAGTTTTCGGCAAGATTTTTGTAAATGTGAAAAAGGCAGAGGAAGTGAGCAGTTCGGTCCGGGGGGAAAACCCTGGGAACGGACCCCAAGAGGGCGTATGCAGCATCACTGAACAAAACGCGGGGTGCACAACCGGTTGCCTTTATCCACTCCTGCCAGAGCCACTCATAATCCTCTGCATTTTCACTGCTTGGCATGCAGCCCTGAGCCAGGAGAAGGGTTTGGCCATGTTCGTTGATACGGCAAAACAGGGCCAATGCCTCGCCGTACCGATTCGATTTGTACGTGTTGTCTTCAAAAATGACTTGTGCATATTTTCTGGCGTTTTTTACTTGCTCTGGCGTCATAAAAAACCATCTTCGTACAACACCAGTGACTGGGTCAGGGGCTTCATGATTGAAATACCAGGCAGGATCTGCCTGTTTGAGCATTTTCAGGTGGTTAATCAAACGTGCAAGAACATTTGGGCCCATCTTGCATTCGATGGACTTGAAAAAATTTTGGATGTGCTGGGTTGAAAACCCTTTGATTGCTGGGTACGCGTCCTCGCTATATTTCTTCCTCAAATTTATAAGAATTTGCCCCGGCATTT
This sequence comes from Eutreptiella sp. 'Long Island Sound 2002', assembly GCA_964036045.1. Classification (NCBI taxonomy): domain Eukaryota; phylum Euglenozoa; class Euglenophyceae; order Eutreptiales; family Eutreptiaceae; genus Eutreptiella; species Eutreptiella sp. 'Long Island Sound 2002'. Next base: position 783,134 of record OZ038401.1, read on the forward strand.
CACGGTGCTCATACGCCCGCTCAATGTCGTGCCAGAGCTCATTAGGGAGGGCTGATTTGTCCAGTGGGGGGGCCTCCTCCTCGTCAGGCCACCAATGGTCAGAGTGGTCCCAATTACACTCGGTTAGCTTCCACAGGCCCGTGCCAGCATCATGGGTTAGCGTTGCACCATATGGACACAAATCAGACTTCGTGAGAGGCCGGGGATGCTTTTCTGGGCGTGCTCTACTGGTCTCCTTTAGGGGCCCGTGTTGTTTTAGGCGTCCCCAAATGCGACAACCAATACGTGCCCAATTACTCCCCCCTGCAGACTTGCTGATAACGCTGTTATGTATTGCCAACTCCCCCCGAATCTTATTCAGGTATGCAACAGCTTCGGTGTGGGACCGGAAGGTGCAGCCAACCTCGTCTCCACGTCGGGGGGAGTGCTTGGAGGGACATTGGGCTTCGCGTTTCACGCGTTTGCGGGGGGGGATGTCGAGATGAGGTTTAGGATCAGAACGCGGTGACTGGGCGGCACTAAACTCATGCTTAATTAAGGGGGCCGGATCCGTAGATTCCGTGGGTCCCGAGTCAGATGCCGGGGTTGGAGATAGGATGGCAGGGGGGTTTCTTACGGGGGCAGGTCTGGATGAAACTGCCACTTCCGCGGGTTCCGTTTTGACATTGTCCAACATTGATGAAGAAACAGATCTCAAGGTCGCACAAAATGGATCGTCATATACACCCTCCAAAAGCAAGGTCATCTGGGCGGGGGTAGGGTGGCCCATGGACGTGTGGAGGGACCAAAAGTTGGTTCGAAGGAAGTCTGCGGTTTGATCCTGCAGCGGGATGCAGTTCCATGCAACACCACCGCAAAGACGAAACAGGACAAGAACCCGTTCGTTACGGACCCAGTCACCGGTTCTGCGTGAAACTCTACAAATTCGCTGATCATGAACGGGCACACCAGTGATGATCCTCACCAGATCTGAGATGGCAGCCTCACTGATATCCTTAGGCACACACAGAACGAGGGTTCTGTCGGGGAGTGCCACGAAAATGGGGATCTCCTTCCTCGCACATCGTCCCTTGTGGAGTAGTTGACACGGTGAGCGTCTTCGCCGCCGTTGGTGGTGTCTACGATGCCTCCGATGGAGAAGGGAGAGAACAACAGCGGCCGAAACGAGACCACAAAGGACTATGGTCAGCCCCACAAGGCTCCAGCCGACATCGCAGATTGCGCAGAGCAAAAGCATTAAGATGGACATGTCTACAACGAGAGATGAACGTGAGAGGCTAACCCCCATTATTGATTCACAAAGGTCCTCTGATGCACGAACTTGATAGGCTACCCCCTGACTGTATTTTCACTTGGAGGGAGTATACAGCAATATATATATATATATATATGTATATATGTATATATATCTACATACATACATACATACATACATCTACATATATATATACATACATATATATATATATATATATATATATATATATATATATATATATGTATATATGTATATATGTATACATATATAGATATATATATATATATATATATATATATATATATATATATATATATATATGTATGTATGTATGTGTGTGTGTGGATGTGTGTGTATGTATGCGTATATATATATATATATATATATATATCTACATATCTACATCTATATATATATATATATATATAAATATATATATAGATGTACATACATGTATATGTATATATATATATGTATATATTTCACTTGGAGGGAGTAGAAATTGAGTAGAAGGGAGTGGATATTCACTTGGAGGGAGTTGAAATTGAGGGGGAGGGAGTCGATTTGCGCACAGCGCTAAACGCGTTCAAAACAGCGAAGTAAAGGGCAACGCTGGCCAATCACACATCTGTCAGTAATTAATAACAAGTGACAGAGTGATCAGAAGGTGAAATTCGAACTAATTAGAACAACAACATAAAATTCATACCTTTCTGTCAGTTGCGGTGGTTTTTTCAGTTACGCGTGTCGCATGTTCGTGCGCAGTCTTTCGCAGTCTGCTAGGGCCGCAGTCTGCATATCGTCACCGGGCAGTGTGGGGCTGGGGCTGGTAGAACCAGCGCAGGCGACCAATAGTCTCAGCCTATTGGTCGCCCGAGCACGCAGGCAAAAGTCCAACTGAGCAACTGAGGTGCAACATGTACAACCATTCTTGACTGTTATATTCTGCTTTCACTACTGCAGAAATTTTTTGCTGCAGCATATTGTAGTAAGTTAGACACTGTTCATGGAAGGCGACGCGTGCGTCAACGCGTGCCACTACGAGCATGGGGTATCAAGTGCACGTTGAAATACTCGATGGCCCAAAACGGGAGCCCGTTACAACATTTCCATTGCTTCCCCTTTTGCATGCACGTATGTAGAGGCTTGTCCATGGAGTGACTATTTTTTGGCGTGCGGATTTGTGTGTTCAACTTAAAAGTGTTAGCTAGGGGCGAGATTTCAGGACGATAATCGTTACCTCCGTCTCGCGGGAGAGGTAACGATTATCGTCCTGAAATCTGGAGGGACCAATCCAGAGGTAACGATTATCGTCCTGAAATCTGGGGGAACCAAGCTAGAGGTAACGATTATCGTCCTAAAATCTCGGCCAACCGCCAAAGCACCCGGGGTTGTGACCAATCAATAAAACCGGCTTTTTGAGCCGGTTCCAATGAGCCTATTGGGTAAAATTTTCAATTTTCAACCGAAAAAACCGTTTTGGTAACCGAAAGTAACCGCGGTTGTCAATGAGGACATCGTCATGACAAGAGTAACAAATGACAAAATGCCGTATTTGCGTACAACAAGAAAAATAGGTTGCAAAAACAACCTCGCATCATCTTCTGGTGGTTTCTAATCATTTCCACAACAATTTTCGTCAAATTTGAGGCAAATTACTCGGCAAAACCCATATCTCCTCAATTTGTAGACAATTTGTAGACATCATGTCCAAAAGGATGGAAAACATGTTTGATGCTGGGTTGCCACCACCATTGACACCTGTGTGAGCAGCTGTTCTTGTGCACCGTTTCTCGCCGTGCTTGCCACTCCCCTAACAAGGGTAGTGCGGCCTCTGATGCTTTGTCTATTGCTGAATCCGTGGATCTCCTTGCTAATGACGTTGTGGTGGTGTCTTCTGATTCAGAGTGGGACTATGATGAGCACCCATTGACACAGGTCTCACTCAAAAGGTCCTTTGCTGAGGCTAGAGAAAGCTATCGTACAGCAGCTTGGGCAGCACCCACAGCACCTGCAGATTCCCCTGTGAATCAGGACTTGTCCAATACTCCTCAACCATTTAGGAAGATGCGCCGACCGTGGTTTCCTCCTCGGACTGCGCCTCGCGAGAACATTTGCTACAAGTGTTCTACGGAAAATTTTGTTTTGCGGCCATTGCGTGGTGGTAACCGTGTTCAATGCAATGCTTGCAATGCCCCTTTTCATGCCCCCGTTCGCTTCGCTCCTACAGGGCCGAGATTTCAGGACGATAATCGTTACCTACTAACGATTATGTAATAGAAAATACATGCTGTGCCACGCTTGTCACATAGTTGCTTGGGAGTAGTGTTTTGTGCTTTGGCCATGTTTGGTTACAAACTTTGCCATTGCCCACTAAAGAGTGTGTGCCGAGAGTATCATCAACGATTAAGTACAAGTTGTGTCTTTGCGTACACAACTACCAACTAACAAGGGTTTGCATTTTTACTCCCATGGAGTCTAGCTTGTTTGCAGATGCTCTATCAATGTTGGGCTCCACCCAAAAATGATCCATATGGTAGTAGCATTTTTAGGAAAGACCATGAGGGATGAAGGAACGGTGGTGGTCACAATTTTGAACACCAAAGAACAAGGTGAGTGGTGTGAAAGTGGCATGCCATTGCTTTGCATTGCGTTATACGTTGAAGGCCATCCAAACGCGCAAATACTGACGGAACCACCCATTTCACCTTTCTGCATAACAACCATGTTTTTCCCATAGCATAACGATGATTTACTTGTTGATGGACTTCGGAGTAAAGCAAGGACAACGCAGTTGCACAGTGTGGCAAAGCCCCCACGATACGGATGCCGAACTAAACATTTGTGGGACACAATAAATTTACCATCGTTGACCCTGAAGACGTCCAAGTTTTTACACCGCTAGGTTAATCACACGCACTAGAGCATTGTCGCCCCCTTTCTCCCTATGCACTAGGTGCCAAAGACATGCTTCGGTCTTGTGTTACTAGTATGTTCAAAGAAGCCAACCACTGCAGGAAAGCCGGGGAAGAGCTCTTTTCGAATTTCGTAAAAGGCTCTTGTTGCGCGTCGGGTACCCCACATGGTTGTACAAATCAGCTTTCTAGATGTGTGCACAACGCATTGATGCATTTCAACTGACCGACAACGCTTTTGATGCAGCACATGATTCCTTGTCCCTCAATTTTTATGAGTACCACATTGAATCTCAATAGCTGTTTATTTCCAATGCATACCAACACCATTCCATCACCATAGAGAGGTAAACCATGACAACACCACTCCCTTGTTTGGGTTGATGTTGTGTGCATTTGTACACATGGACCCGCCAGCAACACCAACAGTGCTTTGTTCAAGGGGTGATAGTTAGTTTTATGCACTTGCTGGGGCTCTAATCACTGCTCCCTCATCGTAACGTGCTGAAAGACGGTCTTGTGCCTTTTCGATTTTTTGTGTCTCTTTGGGCTTTGGTTCACTAAGGGACATCTTCTCGCGGAGGATGGCACTGGTCGACGCAACAGACAAGTACACAAGTCATATTTGTATTGCACACCCTCCTTCATTGCAAATCTTCATTTCACCATGCAATCAATTGAATGTCGGTATGCGGGATTTTGTGTGGAAGACTATTGAAGCTCAATTCGCTGCTTTTTGGACTTGTGCCCTTGCACCTCCTTTCCTTCCCCATCCCTCGTGGCACTTTCCTTGAAATGCAACTATCATATGGATCATCGTTGGGTTGAGCCCTACATTGATAGAGCAGTTGCAAGCAAGCATGACTCCATGGGAGAAAAAATGCAAACCCCCAGGACCAATTACACTGTCGTACCCCAAACACACGGGCACGAGCACGAGCAGCAAAGTTGTGAGTGGCGTGAAAGTGGTGTGCCGTTGGTTTGCATTGCTTCATACTTTGAATATCATCCATATGCGCAACCTGTGTCGCAACCCATTTCACCTTTTTGCATGATGACCAAGCCCCCACGATAGGGATGCTAAACTAAACATTTGTGGGACACAGTAGATTTAATTTCATTACATTTGTTCTTGCTCTTGCTCGCGCTCGTCACCTTGCATCGCCGTCATCCACATAACCTTCTGAGATAGGTGTTCTTGCGGAATTGTTTAACCATGTGTGACTCATGTGATGCATGTATACATAATTTGGATTGAGGGTGCCCACCTCTTGTCTGCAGTCTATGATCACTGATGAGTGTTTTGCGGCTCGCTCACTGCTAAAGTAGTTTGGAAGCCCCCTCTCTCTTGGACAACCAAAGAGAGTACAAGCACACATTACTCACAAACAAAGCACTCACAACGCCTTCATCAAGAAAAAGCCGCTTGTGCAGGCCGCACGTGGGCAGGATAGAGGAGGGCAGCACACCACAGTGTAGAAACCAATGAATGTGCATTTCCTGCACAAAACATATTGAAAAATTGAAATCAAAAAGGTGTGCAAAAAGGAAGTGGGAAGATCCCAATTTTTTTTTCTCACAATGCGTTGCACACCATATTGAGGTTGTCATGCGGCAATCTGGGGAGAAAGTATGCATTTGTGAATCAGGAAAACCACATTCCATGGCCAACTCACAAGAGCACGCTCAGCACCAGTACAACTCCTCAGTCAATACACAAGATTCCTCATGAGAAGCTGAGAGTAAACCGTAGCGGTGAATAGTGACATGCATTGGACTTTGGAGTGAGGAAGTTGGGGGGACGTGAAGAATCCATAGACACCATTGCCCCCGTATTCTTGGTGCCACAGCCTGTTGATGCACCTGGGAGCGGCTTCTCTTGTGCACCGCGTTACTATGGGCTGTTGTAGACAGTAGGCGTGTACAAGCTAGCTCGCCTTGGGCTCCGCCTATTTCCCTGTACCCTATGTGTTGTTCAATCAATGTTATAATCACGTGAGTATTGCAAGTGGTTCAATTGTTTGTTGCTGTGCCACTTGGGCAAGAGACGGGGTCAAGGTGCGGTTGGCCTTATGGTTTTTGGTTCATGCACGTGACTTTGTGTACACAATGCAAAGCAAAAGAGCAGGGCTCAACATTGTCAATAGGACATCAGAATCTGTGTGACAAACAGGCAATGAGTTTTTCACATGTGTGAGTTCCTTCACACGATTTTCGCCTCAGGCTCATAGTTTTGTCCTCACCGTTGAATGTGCAAATCTCTGAGTAGTATCGGGGGTTTATGAAATGCTGGACGTTCCATTCCATGCCTAGTATGATGTTCACAATGCACAAGCACCTAATGTCTGCAAATCCCTCACTCCAAAGGCCCATAGGATACACAACACCACACCACACCACTACAGCGCGTCCGGCAGGGAAGACATTGCCGTTGGGGAGTTAGAACGGTTGTTTGCACACAAGGTGCTTAGCTCCATGACGGAGGGGGGGGGAAGCGGGTGTCAAGTCCATCATAAAGTGGCAGACCAGGGACCGTGGAAAAAAACAGTCGGAGTACGTCAGCTCTTCCAACTTCTACAATTGTCCCCGGACAGCTGCCTGTCCTCTGTATCCTTAACAGTGAATTATCCTGCAAGGTTCCAATATGCCAGGTGCCTGGAAACCAGCAGTGGGCAAACTGGAGCTTACAAGCATCCTTCCTGGAAACCAGCAGTGGCAAACTGCAGCTTACAATGCCCTGCTGGCCCGAACCGATGCACCCTCCCCTACAAGTAGCTCAGACGCCGCAATGGATCAGGAAGTTGAGCCTGACTATCCAGGGTCAGACTTTCAGGCCTCTTGTTGTTCCAAAGATACACGTACTTTGCCACTGGCTAGGCATACTTTCCGATCTCCATTTGCTGCACTTGCATCTGTTCAATTTAGGGGTGAACGACGATGCCATGGCCATCATCTCTGAAACAGTGGCACACCTTCCTTCGCTGCAGGAAGCATTCATCGATTTGGACGGCAATTATATTACTTCATTCTAACAGCAGATCTGCTGGACACTGCTTGTTCGGCGCGTTCTTCCAGATCAGCCAGCCCAGATAAGGCTGGAGCTCCCACCCAATGTGGCTGGCCCGCTGACCCTTATGGGTCTCTCTCGGTCATCTTTGCAGGCCTCCTCAGCCCTTTTTTGGCCCAGCGATATCTGAGCCGTGATGGTGTACCCGTTGAGTTGAAAACGGGGCTCAACCAAGCCCCCCCCCTCCTCCAAACACAGGCATATCTATCCATATTTTTGCAACCATGCCCCCCCCCCCCGCCCCCACACGACCAACACCACCATGCAAGCCAATTCCCCCAACAGTACCCATGGGAGCTTACCCAGCCACGGCGGGGGGGGGGGGGGGGGGCTCGGGCCGTGCCGTGCCACGGTGCTGCCACATAGGGTGTGTCGTGTCACACAGGGCCGCCGCTGTGTCGTGTTGTGTGAGGGTGATCGGCACTTGTGTCACCTGTGTCACTTGTGCCGGCCGTGCCACCATGACACGGAGGGGGGGGGGGGAGGGGGGGGGAGGGGGGACCATCGGAAAGTGTGCCGCGGCACGTGCCGTGACATGGGTAAGCTCCATGGAATCCAGGATTTCCTTGTTCGTCCAGACTGTTATTGGTGCTCGGTGTTTTTACCCACCCATGGGGTCAGCTCTGCACCGCCCACATGCCCCAAACCAGCCGCCAGTCTACCACGTTCAAGTCCAACCAGTCCAACCAGTCCAACCAGTCCAACTTCAACCCATTGCAATCATGATGCCAGCTCAAGTTCAGCCCATGCCAGTGCCTGCGATGCCGGTACCTCCAATGCCAATGGCCGTGATGCCAGCAGTCACGCGATTGGACCGTGTGGCCCGTTATCCTTTCAACACGAAAGCAGTTGTTGACAGCCTCAAGAAGAACGAGCTTGACTGAATGTGCTTAATCTGCCTCGACCTTTTGGAGAACCCGGCCCAGTGCGATGGTTGTTGGCAAATGTTGGCAAACTCACGTGCAGTAAGTGCCAAGAAGATTGGTTCAACCGAAAAGCGTCCACTCATCAACCGCTGCTCTGCACGTACTGCTCCAAGCCGTGGCGCCTTGATGCAGATGGAAAGCCAATCCTTTCCGCACTGCCCGCACCCACAACATTCCTGGCCAGGCTGTTGCTCGAATGCCCTATGTGCCAGACACTTTACTTCAACGGACACAGGCACGTTTGTCCCTGAGTCCCCTGCCACTGTGGCCTTCCTGTGCAGACCGGATGGCCACATCCTGCTTTCAGGCCTTTCTAGAAGATTACATGTCACGCTTCAGTATGCAAGGCCACAGTTGTTCCAGAAGGGGAAGCCGCATGCACCATGCGTGCACTTTGTGCTCACTGTGCATGTTGTTGGGTCCCAGTGCCGCATTTGTTTTGAGCTTACATTGGCCCTGCCCACGATGAGCCACCATATGCAAGGGTACGATCTTGGCATCTTATGCAACCACAACTTGCAGTTTTGCACATATGAAGTTAATACCACAGTCAGTATTCATATGTGCTCATTCGGTACAGGATATCAAATTGTTGGGGAAAGGTGACAAGACCGGGTCATTGAAGCCTCAACAGACATTGGTTTGGGAGTTTTGCATTGGTATCAAATAGTATAAAATGGTGCTGGTCCAAGTGCAGGCAGCAAAGTGCTCAAACGCATTTCCTCTTGTGTGTGCCAAGTTAGAAACACCTTTTTTTGGTGCTTGTCAGGTATAGTGTGTCGAATTTGCAGGCGAAAGGCGGCAGCACCAGGTCACTGAAGCCCCCAAAAGAGATTGCTTTGGTGGTTTTGGCCTTGGCAGCAAATTGTGACAAGTGGTACTGATTGTGGTGAGTACAGCTAGATGCATGCTGCTTGTGTCACATATTATGGACACATTTTTGGTGCGCTTTAGGTCAAGTGTGTCAAATTTTTTGAAAGGTTTGGTTATTTGAGCCATTGAAGCCCCCCAAATTCATTCGTTTGGTCGCTTCAGCCTTGGCAGCAGGGGCGCTCTAGAACCCTCCCTCAACGCCTCTCCGTACCTCTTTGGCCCCTCAGTGGTTGAGCACTGAAGGTCGGGCAAATGCGACTCACGAGGATGTGCAATGACAAACAGAATGAAGGAGCACAAGAGAAAGTGCAGCATTTTTCAGTTGACCCAATGATGTTTTTTTCTCATACACACAGCCTGCTTGTTTCGTCGAGGCCCAAAATGCATTTTGACCGCAAGGGCAAGACATGGGGTGAAATCAACGGTGTATGGCCAACTTTGATCCACTCCCAATTGCTGTCAGTCAGCTGCAAAACTGAGCAGTCTTTTGTCAAGACCATAAAACACAAAAGAAAATGGTTGGGAGCTGGGGGGTATACAGGGCAGAAACCATGGCGTGCGTTGTGGCCTTGGACTTAGCGCAACCAGGGGACGAGATCGTGCTTGACAACCAAGGGGTGATAAAAGCCACCCTGGTACCCCGCAGGGGCGTAGTAAAGGACCAAGACTACCGCGACCAGAGTTACCACAACGTGACCACCAAAAACCTAACGGTTCGATGGACGCCCGGACACCGCGACCTACGCAACGCAACCACATACCAGGTTCATTTAGATATACAGAGGAACAACGACTCAGATACCTTAGCAAACATGGGCGACAACTTACCTATGGATCCGCCTCCGCCCAAACCACACGACATCGTACTCCACGGACATATCATGCCAACCCCGGCCAAATCTTGGATAATGCAGCTACGACGACAAAAACAAACAGCTGACGTGCACTGGGTCAGTTGGCCCCCGTTGAATCATTGCTGGCGGTTTGCATGGCTCCCTTAGCTATGGGGCCAAGTACGCTGGTGGGGACAAGGAGCACCCTGGGAGCGTATCCCAACTGTGTGCGGGTCTTGCGGCCTCAAACACGGGACTTCGGTGCAAATGCGGCTGGCGCACTGGACTGAGTGGTAGAAATGGTGGAACGACTGGACAACCTACGCCCAGACCTGGTTGCGCACAGCATCAGACAGATGGCTGTGCGCACACCTCCTTATCCCCCTTTCCCTTCTCGATACCATACCCCACTACGAGCGTTATCGACTCCGCTCGGTTGCCGGTCTCTTCCAGTTCCGGGCCATACAGGGGGTACAAGGACTGCGACGGAAACTAGCGGCCCCTACACCCGACCTGTCACCATCCCCCCTATGGATCACGCGCTTCACTGCACAACCCTACATACCACGTGAAACACCACAAAACCTGCGGAACATGGTCGGGCACCGACTGGAAAGAACAGGAAACGTAAACCTAGCGCCCCACCCGACCAGCCGGTGATTGACGTGGTCCTGTGGCTGCAGGAGGCACGCCACGCCAATGACACGGATGCGGTACACTGGTTCACACACACCATCTTACACCAGACAACGACCACGACACAATAGTGTACGCAGCCCAAGACCCTCAACGCGCTGCATAACCGCTGGAACAACGCACTGAAGTGTATGGAGGACCTTACCCGGAAACACCTGCGCGCAACGACACACACGTACAAGTACGCCACATCCTGCGCCCACACCATGAAACACTTGTGTGACCTCTGGTCCATGTACGACAGTGCTGTGGGAGCCAAGCGGTGTTATCACGACGTGGTGGCAGCGCGCCTGCCGGACGAAACAAACATCACACGCACCCGCCTGAGATGGCAACATTACACAACACAACACACACACACACACACACACGAAATCTACCACACCGCAAAGCAAGATTCCCTTACCACCTACATAGACAACGCAACTGTGGTAGGTTTACACACACAATACCGAAGGCACCTGCACCGACTACAAACATACGGTGATAGGTGGATGGGTTATGTACAACAGGTTTATGACTACGCAATCCATTGGTCCCAACGACAGGACATACAGGACCACGCCGAAACAACACGGATACTTCACACCTCCAACGACAATTATTCCTACGCAGGAAACGACCACGGGAAAACTGGGACCCCATCTTGGGGGAAATCCCGTTGTTGCCGCCGCCTAAAAGACACAAAACCCACTGGGATCCCTACTGAATGGGAGGTCCCCTGTGACACAGAAATCCCAACCCAGTGAACCCTGCACGATCCACCGGAACGATAGTGCCCTGTTGCACCCTTCCTTAACAACCTCAATAGGGAACACCTGGGGGACCAATCATGAGCTAAATCCCGTATGCTGACCCTGGCTTCGCCGAAATCTGTACTTACATTGCACTTGCCCTCTGGGCTCCGGCACTTTTGAGTTAGCCTTTTTGATAAAAAAATGGCTAGGTGCTGGGGGTGTTGGTCGGACGGCAACATATGGCAATCAAACCCACACTTTGACGATACATAACTCGGGTAAAATGTCTTTGCAAAACAATCCCCTCAAAGAGAGGTTGTTAGATCGAGCAAGCACAGGCGCCATACACCCCTTGGGGTTCATTTGCGTAGCATACCCCAAGGTATGGTATTAGATGTCTAACCCTTGTAAAATCATCACTATAGGAGACGAAATGATCCCCCAGAAATTTTCGATTTTAACCCCCCTGCCCCTCTTTGCATGTTGCGGCTTCTGTGTGTGGAATTGGAGCTGGGTCCTGAAGAAGGCTTTTTTGGTATGTGGGCCCCGTAACACATGGTGGGGTCCCGGGTCTAAACTCCGGGTTCCCCGCTCCCAGGCCCAAGTAAACCCCGGTTTGCCCAACGGACGGCACCCATGGAGGGCTTTGGTCGCCTTCAATTGCCTGCCCCCTCCTCCCCTCCCCATCTCCTCTGCACCCTAGTGCCCTATTTGCCCCACAACACCCATAGTGTGTTCCCCCTAGTTGAGTTGCCCCTATGGGAGTAGCCTAGGGGATTAGCCTGGGGTGCCGCGGAGCAAGTGAGGCACCCAAACAAGGAGCGTGTACACCAGTAGATCTATCCCTCTCTTCCTCTCCTCCTCCCTCTTATTGGGCTAGTTGGCACCCGGCGAGTGCCTGGGTGCTTCGAGTTGCCCCGTCGATCTGCGGCAGTCCGGGTGGGTCGGGCTACCTAAGTTTGTCCACCAAGCTGACGGGTCATGTGCTCTATCTCACAAGAGCCTAAATCGGGACTGTAAGCAATCAAAGCCTCGGCACCTATGTCCCAGGGAACCGCCCCATTCCCCCACCCCCTCCGGTGCGGACACAGCCAGTTTCAGCTGTTTCCAACCTAGCATGCGCCAGCTAAAATTTTGTCAAACTTTCGACCTTTTCCGAAACCCTGCTGTTGCCCCTAGGATGGGTTCAGGTGGTCATTTGGTGACAATACGGGTACTCAAGCACCCATGGGGACCACGTTGTGGCCGCTGGGCCCATGTAACCCGGGCCATGGGCCCCCCGAAAGCCCCAAAATTGCCGCTGTTTAGGGTGTTTAATGGTAGTGGCACTTGAAAATAACCTCGAAGAGGGTTGCTAGATCAAGCGCAGGCGCGGGCGCCATACCCCCCCCCCTTTCGGGCCTCATTTGTGTAGCATACCCCAACCTGTGGTATCCAACGTCTAACCCCTTGTAAAAATCATTATTTTCCCCAACAAATCGATCCCCCAATGGATTTTTTGATTTTGAGCCCTCTATCCTCCCCAAAATGGGTACCACTTTTTAGGGGGGTGGGGGTCGGGGGATGGGATGGGGGGTCAAAAGTTTTTGCTTTGAAGGACTTGAACCGGGGTCGGGGAAAATAGCTCATAGGCTATAGAACCTGCGCTGGCGGCCGAATCGAACTGACGCCCAGCAAGTCGTCGTTCGACTTTTTTACCCCTCGACCACTGATTGTTCGTGGCCTATGCCTCTTCCCCTATACTTCATTATGTACTCGAGTTGTAGAGGGTGGTACTACATCCAGTGCGACGCCGACAATGACCAGTGCCCGGTGTGCTTCCCGGCGAGGTAGGCGAAGCATGTTGTAGGCCCCGGCGACCACAAGGGGTGACCCCCGCTGACCTCCCCCTCCCGGCCGCCGATCTGGTGGCCTAGGCTTCCGCCCCGCAAACACCGCCGGACCAACCTCAGCCGTGCCACCGCAAGCAGGCTTGCGGCACATTGGGCAGTGCGAGAGGAAGGTGCCTCCCCCATTGATGGTGACCTGCCTCCATTGTTTGTAAGGCCTCCATTGTTTGTAAGGCCTCCATTGTGTGTAAGCCCGAGTGGAGCGCCGCCAGCCCGGCGGGCACCCAAACCCATCCTAGGGGCGACAGAAGAGCTTCAGAAAGGGCCGCTACTAGATGGGTCCCTATGGGTGCTAAAATACCCGTATTGTCACCAAATGATCACCCAACCCCATCCCAGGGGTGGCAGAAGGGTTTCGGAAAAGGTCAAAATTTGAAAAATTTGAGGTGCCACTAAACCGCATCACAGGGCGCGAAAACGGCAGAGTCCTCTTTGGCAAGGGCCTTGGGGGACAGGGGGGACTTAGGGTACCCGGAGTTTGGACCCGGGACCCCCGCCATGGGTCAGGGGGTCCATATACGAGAAAAAAGTCCTTAAGGACCTACGTCCGAATCCACACACAGCGGCCGCAAAATGCAAAGTAGTTTTGACCCCCCCCAAACCCCCCCATACATCTCCCAAAATGTGTTCCTGGGTACCAGGGGGGGGTGGGGACAACGGAACTGAGTTCTTGAGTAATGTGGAGGAAATCCGGACACGTGTGGCCAATCATGAGTTGGAGGTCACAAAATTGTTCAAGCAGCAGCAAGAAATTACCGATGGATTAATGGAAGCCATGGATGGTCTTGAAAAATGATTGGTGCAAGTTGAAGGTCGGGGAATGAGGAGGCCATCACCGACACCATGCAAGGCGGGAACAAGAACAAGAACATGACATTTTCCAAAATCGATCTTTTCCGAACCCTTTTGTCGCCCCTGGGATGGGTTTCGGTGATGATTCAAGGACAATACAGGTACTTGAGGACCCATGGGGTAGTGCTCTTAGGCCCATGTAGCCCTAGCCATGCCCCCCCCCCCCAAAAAAAGCCCCAAAATTGTTGTTGTTCAGGGGATTTGTTGTGAAACCTTCTCGTGGTATCATTGTTTTTATTGGTGTCACACTCATGGCCGTGGGGCTATGGGGCACTGTGTTCTGTTTTCTCGGAGGTCCTCGTCCCTCATCATCGCCGCACACATCGGCCCTCGGAACATGCACATCAGGCGGAAGGGGCGGCCGCACTGCGGCACCGGGCCCGTCCACAGGGGCTCTGGCCGTGGGGGCGTCAGAGCGTGTGCAGTGTCCGCATGCCCAAGACCGGGGCCCCCAGAGGCTTGGGCTAAGCCCATCGGGGGCTGGGCAGTGGCTTCAAAGGACCGGAATTTGGCGGTGCTCCACCGAATAGGCCCGCCCCTCCGCACGGCCGTGCCCCGGGCCGCTCTACGCGGGGCGCACCCCCCGTCCAGCGCACACCAAAAGGGCCCCCCGCGTGCCCCATAGCGCCGCCGTGCAGCGGGTGTACCCGGGGCTAAGGGCAACCCCCCCCCCCCAAATCGGCGAAGAAATCCCAACAAATCCACCCTCAGCACACACCCTCAGCACACACACCCTCATCACACACACCCTCATCACACACACCCTCATCACACACACCCTCAGCACACACACCCTCATCACACACAACCTCATCACACATCCTCAGCACGCACACACCCTCATCGCACGCCCTCGTCACACACCCTCATCACACACACACACACTCAGCACACACACCCTCAGCACACACACCCTCATCACACACACCCTCATCACACACACCCTCATCACATACCCTCATCACACACACTCTCAGGACACACACCCTCACCACACACCCTCGGCACACACAACCGGGCTAAGCGTAGGTCTCGCAACCGTAAGGTCGTGGGTTCGATCCCCGGAGCGGGCATGTCTGGAGGCGGGCGGCGGCAGCCGTGCGTCAAGGGCATCCTTTCTGGGGAAATCGCCAAATGAGTAGGCCGTGGAGGCCGCCTCGCTGCCGCGAGCACCACCAGCTGTGGAAGCCCCAATACACATACTACACACGGGGCAACATGGCGATGACGGGCTCGTCGAACTCATGCCGTGGAGCTGGCCCGGCGGAAGCCACGGAGCCACCACCCCACTTCCAGGGTGGTCCTGGGGCAGCGAGCCAGGTTCTGGCCCAAGTGCATATCGCACTGGTCGAGGGGTAACACAGGGACGCACTCACACCCCTGGCCTGCACCGTGGGCCTGCTATGATGGGGTAAGCGACCCGACCCGAGGATGCCAGTGTGGCCTATACGGGCTCAACCGGGAGACCTGGTAAAAATGGTACAAACACCCTCGGCACACACACACACACACCCTCATCACACACCCTCAGCATAGGCGTCAAGGGGGAGCACGCTGATCATTTGGTGACAATACGGGTACTTGAGCCCCCATAGTGACCCACATGGTAGCCACTAGGCCCATGTAGCCCACGCCATGGGCCCCAGAAAAGCCCCAAAATTGTGTTGGCATGCAGCATTGGGGACGGGGGAGGTCGACCGCCTCTAGGGCCTATGGACCTGGGTGGCGGAGGAGGTCCTCCTGGCCCTCTCGTGCCCGGAGCCCGACCTTGGGGTCATCAACCCAGTGGCTCCCCTGCCGGTTGCTCCCACGCACCTACAACGAGGGCGGGTCTCATGAAGGAGGTTCGTCTGTGCCTCGGCGGCAATGCCGCCGGCCCTCAGGGAAGCCGACCCCGACTCCGAGGACAGCAAAGGCCCGGAACCCCCCGCCTATTGTTGACCAGTGTGCGGGGTACGCGACGTTGGGGTCGTCTGCCCGCAGTTGCATAGGGCACGCGACAGCTGGTCGCCGTGGCTGCTGGCCGCGGCGGCGGACCTGCCCCACCTCCGCCTTCCCGGATGCCACACCTGGGGGAGCGCGGTTGCTACCCGTGGGCCGACCTCTGCGGCCCGCTACCACTGTTGCCCCCGGCGCCGGCGCTGCGCATGCGGCCGGGCATGCCACCCGGGTGGCCGGGATGGGAGCCGGCACCCGCCCACGACCTGGTCCGGTGGGCGGCGGCACTAGCTTGGCAGCCAGGCCCAAGCGATGTGTCCTGGGCAGAATTGGCCCTGGACTATGAGGCCTTCATTGGCTGGGCGCTCCCTGCATCCCCGCACCACAAGCTGCGAGAGACACGCCTCCCCCTAGGCGAAAGGGTCTAGGTGCTACGCTGTGCAACGCAACTGGTACAACGGCACATGGCGGCGCGACAGTTGCCGAGGGGAGCGCTCACAGACCGGTGTCGCTCCCTCCTTCTGCCGGGTGGGCGCCTTTATCAGGGGCCGCGGGCATGCCCGTACTTCGCGATCCAGGATGACATGGCATTGCAGCTGCCACACCCAGCGTCGCATTGCCAGGAGATGTGGCTCAAGCGGCTGCGCGCCCCGGGGCGACTACGGCCGGCGATCGGGGAGCACTGAACTCATGAGCTACTTCCCCCGCCCCCCCGGAGGAGGGCAAGCATTGCCGCCATATGTGTGGCGGCCGCGGCGGCCCCTCATGGTCCTCTCCATGGTGTACCGCCTTTGGGCGGGCGTCCGCTTGGTGGACGCCATCCGCTGGCAGGAGGCCTGGGCACACCCGTGCGCCATCGGCTTCTGCCCGGCACGTAGTGCACACGATGGCGCGGCAGTCACCCAGGTCCTCGTGGAGCTGTGCCGCCTCCAGCGCTGGGCGGTCGGGGGGATAAGTATCAACTACGTCAAGTGTTTCAATCTCATCCCCCACGCCGTGGCCCTGCCGTCGGAGCTGGGCATGGACCCCAGGATGTGCCGCGCCCTGGGGGCCATGTACGAGCAGCTCCGCCGGGCCTTCAAGGTGGTGGGTGGTCTTGGGTCGTGGAGGAGGTCCACCCATCGGATCCTGTAGGGATGTCCCCTGTCGGTGATCCTGGTGAATGTCCTCACCAGGATCTGGAAGTGGGAGATCGACTCCCTCCGCCGAGAGGTCTGTGTGGTAGCGGCCCCGGTGGTCACCCTTGGGAATGAGGGCGGTGTAGCCCCCCGCCAACCGGGCCGGCCAGCGGCCCCGGCGCTCCACCTGGAGAAGCTCAGGCAGCCACTCCACGAGGACGTCTGGGAGAGCTTGCAACTCTGCCAAGCTCTAGCCATCAAGCCCCAGCGCTGACGGTTGCATCCGCGCGAGGGCACGGTGCAGGCGGTGGCCCGTCGCGGGCGAGCCGAGCATCGGCACCCGGCGTATGTGGTGGCCGTACCGGCGAAGAAACTCCGCTGGGTCTGGCTCAGGCTCCGCTGCATACTTGCGGTTGACGGGGCGCTAGGCGTCTTGCTGGAGGCCGCCCATCTCCCGTAGATTCGCCGTGGCCGTGCTGTTGGGGCGAGTGAGGATGGTGACCGGGGGCGCAAAGGACTCGTCCTTCAGCCACTGGTACACTGCGCCCTGGTTCATGGAGCGGGCCTGGGGTTGGGCCCTAATAACTGGCGGAGGACCGGCTGCAGGGAGCCCAGTGCCACCTAAAGGCGAGCCAGTGGGTAGGTGGTGGGGTGCCCATGCCCCCCGGCTAATGCCATACCGCACGCGACGACATCGGTTGCAAGACGGGGCTCCGTGCTCCAAGTAGCGAGCCCCCACCGTGCCACGGCCCTACCCCAGACCACGGTGTGCATGAGGAGCCGCCACGGGGACCCGCCACGCCGGGGCACGAGCGCTGTGGCGCAGCGGTGGCGAACTGCCCACCGGTGTAGCCGCAGCGGGGGCCGGGACACACGTGTCCTGACTGTGCAAACGTGGCGGGAGGGGGCAGGGCCCTATGGGCGTGGCTCGGCCGAGCGCGCCCGGCCTCGGAGGCCCTGCCACCCCCGGAGCAACCGGTGGCGTTGCTGCTGCTTTGCATTGCCCTGGGTGTTTGGCCCCTGGTGCCCCCGGTGGGCGACGCATAGCCCCCCCTACGACGGGCATGCACGAGTGCGGACGACGGCGTGAGTGCGCACCGAGCTGCGCTGCTGTGGGGGGTCCCACCAGAGACCCCTCCCCCGGCCCAGACAACCCAGGCACCCAATGACGGCGCCCCCATCCCCCCGCTACCTCCGCCTGTACCGGCGACGGGTGCACCCCCCCCCCCCCCCCGCCGGGCTCCCCACCCGGCCAACGGGCACCCCCACCACGAGGGGTTGGCGACGCAGCGGCGCCGCCGCCTGAATTTTTTTCGAGCATTTCGCGGGCGCTCACCTCCCGACGCTCGTGGGTGGATCCACGCCCCCCCCCCCCTAGGGAGGGAATGAGTCCTTCTTCCTCATTGTCCTCACTACCCTCGTCATCATCGTCAACCACACCAACCGCACCGCAGCAGTCCAGCCGACACGTGTTCTTCAACGCGGGGAGGCAGACCGGCTTGCTGGCCCTGGGCTGTGCTCGGTCCTCCCCCTCGGGGGGGGGGGTCCGCACATGACGGCGGCAGCCAACGCGGCGCCACGGGAGGGCGAGCCAGGAAGAGACTTAGTCCCAACCCGCTCGTCCCTCTCGGCCGCCGTACTCCAAAGGTGGGGGGCCTTCATAGGGGGAGGGGGCGCCAGAACTCTCATCAGCCCCCTTCCCTTGCCCCTCAACCTCTGTGCATAGGCCTACAGATGTGAAAAGGAGTCGTGGCCAAAATTGCTATCGTTTAGGCTATTTCATGGCACCTGAAAAATTTTTTCACAGTTCAATTTTTTTCACTCTTACCTTGCTGAAGGCAACAGAAATTTCGAAAATTAGACTTTTTCCGAAACCCTGCTCTTGCCTGTGGGATGGGTTTGGATGATCATTAGGTGACAATATGGGTACTGGAGCTCTTCTCTCGTCTCTCTTCGAGGTGCCTTCCCGAAGGTAATAGAACTTGTACCCTACAAAGGGGGGATCCCAGAGCTATGGATGAAAAGTGGTGGGAGGGAGGTCAAAAATTGCGTAAATATCCACAAAAATCCGAGCATTTTCATTGTAGGCACATGGTGTGTGAAGCATTTTACCCCGCAATAGGGGAAAAGAAATAAGCAGCGCTTTCGGCACCGGTATCAGACCCTTGGCTCTGTCAGCTCGGTCTGCTGGGTGCCTACAACAAGATGTTGGCGATTCTGTGGGACTACATCTGAGGTTCCATCTCCAGGCTCTGCAAAGTTGTCTTTGAGCTCCCTTTGGAATGAAGGTTCTTACACTTAGCATCACTGGTGTGAACATGCTAGCGGCGAACCCAAGTAGGCCCGCAAGGTAGGGAGGGGGATGGGATCGAGTATAGAAACCGAGGGGTCCCCCCCCCCCCTGCTATCGCTGCGCCGGGAGTCTGGGTAGGTCTTCTCAGCAAAGGTGTCATGCACCGGTTTTTGTGGATCCGGGTGGTTTGTGGAGTACTTTAGGTTCCAACATGCTGTGATTTTAGACTCAATGTATGTTTCTTTTTCGGGTTTGCCCCTGTTCTTGTTTTGGATTTTGGGGTTTACCTTTAACCTTTAACATTATAAACAATTGAGGCCGGAGCCGACCTCAATACGTCAGCAATCTCCATGACAGCACAGAATGAATACATGATTGACCAAATGAGTGGATGACGCCGGCTACCATACAACGGAGCAACCTTAGGACTAATGGGGACGGCTGGGGTGGTTGCAGGCTCTCAAAACAAAGGGCTAACCCTCTGCCATGCATAATACAGACCCCGGGCATGAAAGGCTCACTCTTCCTGCACTCTTGGCGCGGTGGGGTGAGAACCTGTGCAACCACACATAAGAGATTGTGAGCCATGCGCAATGGTATCAGACCATATAGAACACAGGGGTCAGGTACCCAGCAGAAAGCACTAAGATTCCGGGAGCCAGCGAACGAAAACTCAGAACCGCCGACAATTAAAGAGCCTGGAGGTTTTCCATGAGATGGAAAACAGCACAAATTTGATTAAGTGAGGACTGATATGGCGGAATTTCAACAAGCAAGCGTTTCGACATGGTTCTAGGCCAATGGTGGCGCGATTGTTTCGATCCTGTGCAATTGGGGAGTTAACGCCACGTCTCGGTGCGATTGAAATGTGTGAGTTATCCACTAACATGCAACATGGTGTCATAGCCTAACAAGATGGTGCTGCATCGGGACCATAGGCTTCGTGTCGTCTTTCAGCCCTGACAAAGCCCTGACAGAGTAAACACTTGCTCTTTTGCACGAGAGCGTGTTGGTGTTGTTGATGGTTTGTGGTTGTGCTGTGCCTCAAGGTCCTCTGTTGAAACAGACGGTCACAGCCTTTTTTTTCTGGAGATGTAGTTGAGTGGGTTGTATGGGTGACCAAAATTGGGTGCCAAACTTTTTGGAATACACAGTGCCCTGGAGAAATCATTTTTAAGGCTTGCATGGATCACAAAGTGTATGGCAAATTCAATTGGCACGACACGTTGATCAATTTGAGGTACCTGGTTTGGGATCAGCCTGTCCCCTGCTCGCGGTCCAAGTTCAGATGCTGCTTTGGCCCAAAGCCCCTCACCCTCCCATCTGGTGCCGCTGGTGTTAGGGTCCAGAATACACCCGATTGCCCCCTTGTGGCCCAAGCTTCGTTCTTGCCCTGATTTTGTATTCTGCAGCCTGATGGGGTGTGCATTTGGTGCTACGAAGTTGTCTGCGTCGTTCCAGCCTGCCCCTGGACTTCGTGCTCCGCGTCATACGGTCAAGGTTTTGCCTGCAAATTGGGGTGAGGAGCTGCAAGGTTCACAGCTCTTAAAGCTGCCCACCGACGTTTTGGAATTGATTGTCCTCCTGGTACAGGACCGCGCAGTAAGTATTGTCTGTTCCCATTGGTGGGCCTTGTTTCAGCACCGCTACATAGAAGTTAAAAAGTTCCCTTTTGACCCACAAAGGGGCTTTGGGGCCGATGATAAAGCTGCCGTGTGTGAAGTACGACGCAACACACGAACTCAAGCTCGTATTCAACGGAACCGAGTTGCGTACCTGCATGCCATTAGCAATCACATTCGGACATTTCGCGCGGAGTTTGTCGTTGCTGGTGGACTGTTGGGATTGAGTCGCTTGGCAAATGCCCCCCATCTGCAATGTTTGGAGTTGGCCTTTCATTACGACCTTGGATTTGAAGAATGGGCTCAACTGATTGATCTATTGATTGGTCTACTGCAAAGTCACAGGGATCAGTTGACAGCCCTTGGTCTTTGTTTCAGAGGAGTCCCCGGTCAATGCGAAGATTGGTGGCTCTGCCCCTTCCCTGACACTGATCGGCTGCTCTCCGCCATTTGTGGCCAGCAGGCATTGCAGTCTCTCTGTCTGGACCTGCCAGCGCATTTTACACAGAGCCCGGCATGCCTAGAACGCCTCAATGAACTACGGCAGCTCATTCTAAGAATGCCGTTATCACTGCGTAACTACGGGGACCCAACCCTTCGGGACCTACCGCACGCCCTGCTCAGTGCGCCATGTCTTCGGGCCGTCTGGTTGAGACCTCATTGTGGAGTGGTTGATGATGACTCATGGCGTGCTTTGGCAGATGCTTTGAGGCTGGGTCAGCTAGAGATTTTGGTATTGGAAATCCCCAGGCAAACAGATACCTCAGTACAGCTGATGGTTGATGCTGTTTCCCGCTTGCCAAAGCTACAGCAACTCCAAGTCCGGCTGGACGAAACCGAACTGTCAACAGTCGGAGTACGTCAGCTCTTCCAACTTCTACAATTGTCCCCGGACAGCTGCCTGTCCTCTGTATCCTTAACAGTGAATTGTCCTGCAAGGTTCCAATATGCCAGGTGCTTTCGTCGATTTCCTGGGTACCGTTGGGATCGCCCCCAGTGCCGTTCCGCCAGCACATCCTTCATGGAAACCAGCAGTGGCAGAGTGCAGCTTACAATGCCCTGCTGGCCTGAACCGATGCGCCCTCTCCTACAAGTAGCTCAGACGCCGCAATGGATCAGGAAGTTGAGCCTGACTATCCAGGGTCAGACTTTCAGGCCTCTTGTTGTTCCAAAGATACACGTACTTTGCCACTGGCTAGGCATACTTTCCGATCTCCATTTGCTGCACTTGCATCTGTTCAATTTAGGGGTGAACGACGATGCCATGGCCATCATCTCTGAAACAGTGGCACACCTTCCTTCGCTGCAGGAAGCATTCATCGATTTGGACGGCAATTATATTACTGATGACGGGATTGAGGCGTTCTGTGAGGCAATGCAGCGCCGGCCAATGTCTTCGTGCCTGAACACATTTTCACTCAGGTTGTGCGCAAGTGAAGTCACAGATCACGGCGTGGCCCTACTTCTGCAGCACCTTCCCGACCTCAGGATCCCTGTGTTACGCCAATGTTTCTGTTTCAATTGTGTTTTGGAGTGCCCCTCCGGAAAGGACCATCCAGAACTACTTTCCACCCTCTCATTCTAACAGCAGATCTGCTGGACACTGGTTGTTCGGCGCGTTCTTCCAAGTCAGCCAGCCCAGATAAGGCTGGAGCCCCGGGGGGGCGGCCGGGCCCGGTCCTTGTATGCGACACCCCCCAGCCCCCCCCCCCCCCCCCCGGGTTTTGAAAGATAGTGGTGCCGGGTTGGCCACCAACAAGTGTCCCTAGAGAAAACTGTCCGGCGCCGAAGGCGCCAAATTTTTTTTTCATACTATGTGTTTATACTCAAAATGCTCAAAATTTTGTAGAGAATTCATATTTGTTTTAAAACAACAAGAAAAAAATTTTTGACCTGAAGGAGGGCTACAGGAGGGCTGCAGGCCCTAACAGCAACTCTAACCCTAACCCTAACCCTAGGGCTAACCCTAACCCTAGGGTCAACCCTAACCCAAACCTTAACCATAACCCAAATCCCCCCCCCCCCCCTAACCCCTGGCTGGACACCCCCCTGACCCCCGGCCAGACCCCCCCCCCGACCCCCGGTTGGACCCCCCCCCGACCCCCGGCTTGACCCCCCCCCGACCCCCGGCTTGACCCCCCCCCGACCCCCAGCTGGACCCCCCCCCCAACTGCCCCCCCCCCCCCCCCCCCCCCCCCCCCCCCCCAAGTTTTGACAGATAGCTGGGGGGGGTGTCGCATCAGGACCGGTTGTAGTCGCCCCCCCGGGGCTGGACCTCCCAGCCAATGTGGCTGGCCCGCTGACCCTTATGGGTCTCTCTCGGTCATCTTTGCAGGCCTCCTCAGCCCTTTTTTGGCCCAGCGATATCTGAGCCCTGATGGTGTACCAGTTGAGTTGAAAACGGGGCTCAACCAACCCCCTCCTCCATACACAGACATATCTATCCATATTTTTGCAACCATGGTCCCCCCCCCCCCGCCCCCACACGACCAACACCACCATGCAAGCCAATTCCCCCAACAGTACCCATGGAATCCAGGATTTCCTTGTTTGTCCAGACTGTTATTGGTGCTCGGTGTTTTTACCCACCCATGGGGTCAGCTCTGCACCGCCCACATGCCACAAACCAGCCGTTCCCAGTCTACCACGTTCAGGTCCAACCAGTCCAACCAGTCCAACCAGCTCAACTTCAGCCCAATCCGGTCATGATGCCAGCTCAAGTTCAGCCCATGCCAGTGCCTGCGATGCCGGTACCTCCAATGCCAATGGCCGTGATGCCAGCAGTCACGTGATTGGACCGTGTGGCCCGTTATCCTTTCAACATGGAAGAAGTTGTTGACAGCCTCAAGGACAACGAGCTTGACTGAATGTGCTTAATCTGCCTCGACCTTTTGGAGAACCCGGCCCAGTGCGATGGTTGTGGCAAACTCACGTGCCAAGAAGATTGGTTCAACCGAAAAGCGTCCACTCATCAACCGCTGCTCTGCACGTACTGCTCCAAGCCGTGGCGCCTTGATGCAGATGGAAAGCCAATCCTTTCCGCACTGCCCGCACCCACAACATTCCTGGCCAGGCTGTTGCTCGAATGCCCTATGTGCCAGACACTTTACTTCAACGGACACAGGCACGTTTGTCCCTGAGTCCCCTGCCACTGTGGCCTTCCTGTGCAGTGCATATCACTTTGCTACCAGGGTTGCAATCATTTTTTTGAGGTCCGTCACTTGGCGAAAGAACAATAGTGTGCAGTGTCCACCCTAATAGTATGCAGTGTTCACTCTGCTTGCATTCCCAATTTGTGGATTGCTGAACGAGCTTGTAAACATTGAGTCCACTTGTACATAAACCTGTCCCCTTCTGCCACGCAACTCCATCACAGCATTCTGATGCTCACTGAAGGGCTTTCAGGCAGAATGTTTTTCAAGGACAGAGTTCTCATTTTATTTTCAAACAATTGTTGCCCAGCCGGTGGTCAGCAGTCAACCACCGTTGGTAACTGGTTAACTGCTTGTGAGTACTGGCCAATCCTTGTCAATTAAGTATCATCTGCAGTCTGTCAATCGTGCATGGCCGTCGGAGAACTGCAAACAATCCATGGCCCAGCGTCAACCACTGTTACCTACTTGCAGCCACCATCAGTTAGCACCTGTCCAGTATTTGCACACTGTGGGAGAACATGCGCAAGGGTGCGATCTTGGCATCTTATGCAACCACAACTTGCTGCCCTCACCGGGCGGTTCAAGAAGTTTCTTTGTGTACCACTAGCAAATGTTATGCCACCTCATATGTTGTTTGGGGGACCAGTGTACTTCGGATGGACTATGCAGACCCTTCCCCACCTGCCTATCTCTGCCAGCTGGATACTGGTACCTGAGCGTGGGTTCAATTGACAGCTAGACGGAGAAGTTGCCCCCCCACCCCCCCCTGGGAGGGCAGGGTTGCATAATCCTCTTCCCCGAAGCGGGGGAGACCTTGAGAACATTGCGCTTGCCAATGATGCAACGTACAAAGAGGAATTTCCTTTGGAGGAGTTGCCCTGCCGCCAGAGGCAAGGGGGGGGGGGGCTGCAATTATTACACATGGGGGTGGTTTGCCTGAACGAGCCCTTTTCCCATATTGCCCAAGACCGTGCACAACTACAATGTCGACTTCTTGAAGGTTGCTGCCAAGGGGGGCGACCTGGTTTGGGACCCGCAGCCAACGGCACCTAGACCCCCCCGCTCTGACCCCCCAAAAGAGTTCGATGATGCATGTCTACAATTTCAAAATTTGTGGGAAACAGCCTCCAGGTTACAGCGGTTGTACATGCGCTAGGCAAACGCCTAAGAGCGTCTTCGTTGTTCATAGCTCTTCCATGAACTCTGAATTCATGTGGCACCGAAATAAGGGCGTAAACATTTTTTTAAGCATGTGTGTATCCCCAAAATGCTCCGAATTTTATGGAGAGTTCAAATATGCATCAAAAACATTATCTTCTAATCATGCCTTTCAGCACCTGCATCCACGCCCAGCGATGAGGCTGATGGGGCTGAAGGTTAGACCATCATGGCTTTCCATTGCTATTGACTTCTGCACATCTTGAAGCATTGAAATTCTTTATTTCCCGGCAAACTTGCCATTGGCGGCAAAGCCCCCGTTTCGCTTCGTGCACCGAAACATCCACTTGAAGATCTGCTTTGGAGATTACATCAATTGGCTGATGTTATTCCTGCTTCCCTTTGTGCTTGACAGCAGCAACAGAGGCAGGTTCTTCTGTGAGGATTTCTGCATTTTGCAGTGCAACGTCACTGAAATGGGTTCCATTTGTGGCATTCAACAGTTACTCAGCCCAGCACTCACTTTGTGGACCATGACAACTGGTTCGGCAGTAACTGCCTCGGATACTTCTTGAAGTGGTGGTGCACTGTGATGGATATTCCATCGGTGCAATGCTTTTCGCTGCTTATGTTTGTTCTGGGGGCAACTGAATTAACATGATGCATGCACAGACCACATAAAGAATAGTAGTGTTCATCTGCAGAGCACAAGGAAATCAAAGCAGGCATCTGGCATCCAGCATTCAATCAAGCCGACAACATGAGGAACTACCAGTATATTGTGCACATGTTGTGGCTTGTTGAAATTCAAAATTGCCTAATACACAGAAAGCAGTACTCCAATGATCAAAGGATTTGTAGAGTAACAGCAACAATGGTGAAAAGTCCAGCTATGTTGAACAATCATCTGACAGCCACCAACAAGTTAGAACCAAGGAACCAAATGCAACCTTTTGGGGTCCCTTAGGGCACTCCAAAATCACCCTGGACAAGTGTTTGGGGGACCTCAAAAGACACTATTTTGAGGGCTCTGAATGGGGACTGTTTGGGGCACGTGGGCACGGTGCACAGAAACCCCCCAAACTTTGCCGCCACCATCATTCCTCTTGGACTCAAAGGCTGAGTCAGTGAGGGCGCGTTGAGCTTAGTGCACGCGCAGTGCAACTATCAGGCCCACAGGGTCACACCAAGTACGCAAATACCTGGTGCCTGGTGCCTGGTGTATATATAGGGGATGCTCAAGGAGTGAACCGACCTCCTGTAGTTTGTTGCTGTCCAAATCACACACCCTTGATGCACGACACTAGTCTTTGGTGGCGACCTTTTGGTCGTGGCAAGAACCCACCCCTGCCTATGCAGTGCAGCAGCAGAGGGCATCTGTGGCCCCACAATGTCGTGCCCTCTCTGGTTATGGTTCCACAGAGGATGCTGCACTTTCTCTCTAGGCCCAAGCGCCGATGCACACACTGTCAGGCCTGTGTTGCACTGGCGTCAGTGTATAAGAAAAACAGGAGAAGTTCAAAGAACTGAGCTCCCGAGCTTTCTGCAGCACACAATCTTGATGCACGATTGGCGATGAAGGCCCTGCGGCAGGCTGGGCTGGAGCACTTGTGGAAGGTCTGACCCTTGTCCTCGCCGGCCCTCAGCCCCCTACCGCCCCCTCCCTCCCTTGATTACGCAAGGAAGGCCGTGGGGCAGGCGCGGCTGGAGCGAAAGTGGTGGTTCCACACCTGACCAATTGCGGCCCTCCCTCCCTTGCTGGGCAGGTTTTCCCAAGTGTCCCTGCTCCCAGAACCCGAGGGACCATTGGCTGACACCTACCAGTTTTTTATGCCTGGCAGGCCGGCTGCCTTGGGCCCTTGACCATGTGGCTGCCTTCACAGCCACGTGCTTTTGCCCTTTTGACTGGAGAGGCCCTTGGCGACCCAGCAGTTACCCTCCCGTAGCCTTGCACTGTATGCGCTGCAGATCCCCGCCCTGTTGAACCAAACTTTTCGCCACACGGCAAGGCCGAAGGAGTGCCAGCTCTGCACCGTGAAGGTGGTCAATACACACGTGCACACATAGTGACAGTTTGCATACCCCCCCCCCCCCCCCCGCGCTGCGCAAGCACCGCCTTGTCTAAGCACCAGGACCCTATCTGACCGTCACTATTACCGAATTTCCTGACCACGGTTTTTAATGGTCAGAAACTAGGCAAGCGTGATTGTGTGCCGATTGTAGAGGCAAAGAGGGGCTGTGTCATGCTTGTGATCAGTCCTCCTGCTCATAACAACATTCTGCTTGGTACTGCACCCCACTGTTCTTTGTTTTGGTGTGTTTTTCCAAAAAAAAAACCCATTCCAAAGCCTGCTGCCAAGCCTGCTCCAAAGCCTGCCCCAAAGGGCAAGCATTTGCAATTGTTTAAGATGAGGCTCAAGGTTGGAAAGGGCTTCTATTCCACAGCTCCTGATGCCCCTGATGGGCAGTGAGGACCTCCAGAACTTGCTGAACTTTGCCTACACATTGTGTTCTAGTGACTATTGTGCTAAGGGTGGGGTATGGGCAGGTTTTTTGGGACATCTTTTGGTACCACGCGTCGCGCGCTAGCACTGCCTTGTCTAAGCACCAGGACCCGGTCTGACAGTCACTTTCCTGACTTTCCTGGTGCTGGTGCTGGCGCAAGGGGGTAAGACAGAATGAGCAGTCTTGGACAGCACACCACAACAGTGGAAACAGCGTTCACAGTACGGACACCACAAATGTACATACATTATACATAGATAATGGAGCACCCCAACCAAGAAGGGGACACGTTGAATTGATTGAGACATTCTGGACTAATGGCTGAAAGTGTCTATGGCGGGGACGTTCAGTCTATCAGAACCGACCATTGTTCCCCTTGCCCTGTGCGGTTGCATAAGCCTTCTGCCGATTCACCTGAGACTGGAAGGTGACTAAACGACCTTTCTTTCTGCTTGTTGTATTGCGGAGGAGTAGACAGCGAGATGGATGCATGTGTTGTGGCAACAGACTTTTCAGCACTGCATGTGCGCAGGTCAGGGACGCAGCAAAGCTATTTCCACATTAACAGATAACGCCGCCGTCATGTGGCTTCCGTGGCCTTGCAGTCCGCCGTAACAAACAAACATGGGTTTGGCATCCATTTCGGCTCGGTGTATGATTCAACTTAGTTTACATTCGGCCGGTCGATCAGCCGGTCAAATGTACAGTGTACCCCCCCCCCCCCTCCCAGTTTTTTGTGCCCCATCCTCTTGCTAGGAAAGGTGATGGCTTGTGCAAAATAGAGGCAAGTGCAATGGGCCCGTGCCACTGGCTGAAAAAGCCAGTGGGCCCGTCCTAGTGGCTCAAACGCCTATCCCTGTGGCTGAAAAAGCCAGTGGCCCAGTTCCACCGGGTGAAAGAGATAGTGGGCCTGTCCTAGTCGAAAAAGCTCGTTGGCCCGTCTTAATGGCTGAGAAAGCCATCGGGCCTGTCCTTGTGGCTGAAACAGCCACTGGGCCAGTCCCACTGGCTGCAACGTGCTGGGTGCCCAGTGAGTTGGTCATCATGCGAGAGAAACCTTTCGTGTGACGCGTTATTCGCGTATCCACATCGCCCATGGTGGGCTCAATTTACCCCCCCCCCCCCGGGTCCAATCATTTTCAACACTACTTTGCAACTAGATAGTTGGGGAGTCACGTTGCAGAACATTGCACAGGAGCAAGACCTAGTGGGGTACCTTTTACCCCCTCCAAAAATTTGGGTTCATGCGCAGTTTGGGCTCCCTTTCCACAAGTTCTTAACTGCACCCCTGATTTATTCAGACTCGGTCCAAGCAACCTTCAGAACCTGGTGTACTAGATATGGCATCCTATTGGACAGCTGGGCGGTTCCCCACCTGCAGCTGGGCCCTATACCTTACAAGACTTTTTCCTTTTCGTCATATAGCATGAAGTCCATGTCACTAGCTAGAAGATACACCATTGATGGCTTAGCAGAACAAGGTAGTGTGAATGATGTTCCTCTTTGGCACTCGGCGGTTTTCAAAAATTAAAACCACCTTACCTATTACTGCCCGTGACTGATTAGGGAAAAGATCACGGGGGGGCGGCCGGGCCCGGTCCTTGTATGCGACCCCCCCCAGCCCCCCCCCCCCCCCGGGTTTTGAAAGATAGTGGTGCCGGGTCAGCCACCAACAAGTGTCCCTAGAGAAAACTGTCCGTTTGTTTTCATACTATGTGTTTATACTCAAAATACTCAAAATTTTGTAGAGAATTCATATTTGTGTTAAAACAACAAGAAAAATTTTTGACCTGAAGGAGGGCTACAGGAGGGCTGCAAGCCCTAACAGCAACCCTAGCCCTAACCCTAACCCTAACCCTAACCCTAACCCTAGGGCTAACCCTAACCCTAGGGCCAACCCTAATCAAGACGGAATATTGGGACCGAGCTGGTGGGGGAGGGAACATCAGCTATGACTGGTGAGGGACATCAAGAATGATTCACACATTGATGGCTCTTGACAAAGTGAAATCAGCTTGCAAGTGAACCCCATCACCACGAGGCCCACTTTCAAGGCTTTTTGGACTTCTGAGGGGCCAACATGCTCCAAAATGGGCTCAAAATGGGCTCATTTCACCCGTTTGTGCAACCCAAATGGTTTGGGATGAGGTTTGGAAAAATGCGTTTTTGACCCATTTTTGACCGATTTTTGGTCCCAAAACAGCCCATTTTCAGGGCATTTTGGGATTTTCGGAGGACCAAAATGCGCCACCACAAGCTCAAAACGGTCCAAAAACACTTGTTTTAGCGTCGGACATGGTCTAGGATCATTTTTGAGAAAAGTCATCTTTTTGCCCCTACTGGACCCTGTTGACCCATTTGGGCACCCACCTGTTTGGGCTTGAGCTTGCAGCTTGCCGCAGCCTAGTGGGCCTAGGTATTTGGGTCTAGGCGTCCGTTTGGGCAATTCTGAGGGGTGGAAACCACAAAAAGTGGGGGGTTGCGGGTGGAGTAGGTGCCCTCGGAATCGCATTTTGAGCCATGTAGCCAAAGATATGGCCTATTCTTGGTTTGTGGCTGTCGGCATTTGGAGCTTCTGGAGGCCTTTTTGGGCCGTTTCTGGGACATATCATGGAGTTAGAGGGCCGCAAAGAGCTCGTGGATACGGGGAAGTCAAGCTGCATGTGGAGTGTACCCACCGTTTCCCTTCGTTTGGCCGTTTTGAATGTGTTCCAGGGCTTTTTTGGCCCAAAAATGGCTGTTTTTGGCCGTAAAATGCAGTTTTTGAAACTGAGGTCCGCCACTTGCGAATCCCGTTCCCGGCCGCCACCGTTGAGTTTCTTGCTCAAACTTTGTGTGATTGTACTTCACACCCATAGGTATCATCCACCAAAATTTCACCCGAATCCGAAGCACCACGACGGAATTCTGATTTTTAGCCATTTCGCGCGTGCTGCTTGCTGCTTGCTTGCTTGCTTGCTTGCTTGCTTGCTGCTGCTAAACCTGTTAGGTCCACCCTAGACCCTAAAGAGGGTTATAAAACCAAGACTGGTTCCACCAGCTCGGTGACCCTAACCTTAACCCTAACCCTAACCCCCCCCCCCCTCACCCTTGGCTGGACTCCCCCGTGACCCCTGGCCAACCCCCCCCCCCCGACCCCCGGCAGGACCCCCCCCCAACCCCCGGCTTGACCCCCCCCCCCGACCCCCGGCTGGACCCCCCCCCCAACTGCCCCCCCCCCCCCCCCCCCCCCCCCCCCCCCCCACCGAGTTTTGACAGATAGCTGGGGGGTGGGTCGCATCAGGACCGGTTGTAGTCGCCCCCCAGTGGAAAAGATCCTGCGTGTCTCTGATCTTTATGACCTGCATGGCAGGATGAAGCCATCGCTGACACCGTTTTTGGGTTCCACATGGAAGCCTGTGTATGAGCAAGCCCTGACAACCTTCAATTTGGTGCCCGCCACTGATTGGTCCATCCCCTCGGTTTGGATGGAGGTATGGGCTAAGTCAGACACCCTGAAGAGACTTGTCTCTCATCCACAGGCAGAAACCAGGTAGTCACCGAAAGTGTGGAAGGCATTCTGAAGGGCTTAATTGCCCCCTTCACTTACAGATTTTGTGCATCAAGCACTGTGGCAGAAACTTCAGACAATAGAGCGCTTGAGCTCATGGACAAAAAATTCTAAGTGCCCCATCTGTGGTGAAGGAAAATTGCGCGTGAACAGGAATTAGCTTCAGAGGCAACCGAGGCTATTAAACAAAAGGAGCTGGAGGGTTTTCTACTCGTCTACACCGACCCTCAGCGGAATATGTTGCTTCTGTGGGATGGATTGGGGGGTGGGCTGTCACTTGCTGGACGGTTGGGAGGAAGCCTCGTACCTGCCCCCCCACACCTGGCAAACGATCAATCGAGCAGAACTACATGCAGTTATATCAACAGTTTCTCATTATCATGTTGATCAATTATAAATTGCAGTTTGTACTAATTCGGCCTATGTTCATGGAGGCATGCAGGGTGGAGCACACAAATGGAGGGCACAGGGGTGGGTCACTACCCAAGGCCCTGTCACTAATGTAGACCTATGGATCACTGTCATGGAATTGCTTGACACCACAGCTGGGAATGGTTGAAAGTTCCCAGTCATATTGACATACCGGGGAATGAAAGCGCAGATAAGTTAGCAACACAGGGCCGCAACTCCTCACCCCTCTACCGCAGTGTTAAGCACCCTGTCTAGCCCCCAGGACCCCACTCGTGACCCCCCGGGTGCCCATGGAGAAGTTGGAGAGCTCTTTGGGAAGACGCATGCACACTATCGAAGTTCATTTGGTTTGTGAGTTTGATGCGTCCACGCCTCAAACTCAAACTCACTGTTTTTACGAAGGCATCCTATGCCGGTGGATATGGTCCTAGATTTGGTACAAAGGAGGTTGCTTGATGTACTAGACTCGGATGAGTCGACGTGCTCAGTCAGGGACACAACCTCTGGTGAGTCGGACATGCACTCACCCGTCTTGGATAGCGACACGGATCATACGATGAGTGACACTTCGAGTGGAGAGTTTAGTATAGATGTTAGCTCTGCTCGCAAACGACGATATCGGTGACGAGTGGGGTAGTATGTTGAGGTCAGCAGTGGTCCGGAACTACACCCACACTAACTAGTCTGTGTCAACTGCACCCCCCTACTCTCCTCTCAATTGCCTTCCCCGGCCAGTATACCCACTCCCCTCAAATAACCCTGACCAAGATCAGTAGGCGTGGCCGATGGAGTGCCAGCCACAGAGCAAGGGCCAGCAGGAAATGGTGCAGGTTACCCATGTGTTGTAGCATATAGGCCAGAGGTTGTGGCTGACAAAACAAGGCCAACCAATGAACAATGAGCCAATGTTTGTTCATAGTGCTTGCTGGAATTGCCAAACATTGCTGCATATGCACACCAGGACGTGCATGTGTGGAGCGCTCTTTGACCTGCGTGCGGCCCCGTGTCCATCTTGCATCCGTTTCTAGAGTGCTGACTGTGCATATCCCTAATCTGGCGCCGCAGGTTGAACACAAAGAGAATGTGCATGCCTGTCTACCCGTGCACGCATCAAGACATTTAAAGCAAGTGGTACAAGGAGCGAAGCCAGTGGGGCCATGTGGTTGTGGGCCCAGGGATGGGGCCCTGCAGTGAATTGTATCCACCATGCCCTGGCAGGGCCGATTGATGGCCAGGGTATTGTGTTCTGGCATCAGCATGAAGATGCTTGGTATATGTTGTAAGTGCCAGAAGGAACGGTCCGGGCATGCCACAGGACGCAGAGGCTAATGGGTGCAGCGTGGGTGAGTCCTGGGGTGCGTGGTTCATGGCGAACCGGCGCCTATGGGAGGGGGATGAGCTTACCCAGACGGCCCAAGAAACATTCGATAGCTGTCTTGTGCGGTGACGTCAAGGCAACATTCGGAGCTGATCTGGTTCGCGTTGCAATGCGGCAAGGTGAAAAAATGTACTGTGCTTTTTGACGATGACCATATACCTGTGTCACCGGGGTGTATGCGAGCCCCCCGTGTCCAGCCCCCTGGGGGGGGGGGGGGGGGGCGTCACTTGGCCCATGAACAATAAGAAATCAATAGGAAATCATAGGCGTCAAAGAAATTTTTTAGTTGGGTTATACTAGAATTGGCAGCTCAGGTGTGGTGTACGCCCCCCCCCCCCCAAGGGAGGGACCATCACTTGGCCCATGAACAATAAGAAATCAACAGGAAATCACAGGCGTCGAAGAACAATTTTAGTTGGGTTACACCAGAATTGGCAGCTCGGGAGTGGTGTATGGTCCCCCCACCCGGGGTGAGGGGCGACCGTCACACCTGGGGGGGGCTGGACAAGGGGGAGTGAGGGTACAATATGGGTTTGTGGGACAAGGGTGCGGCACCTCTCCCAGATCTTAGTTCACCACCTCATGGACCCGCCTCGACGCAAAGCACGCTTGAGCGCATGCTCAAGGCCAAGGAGGAATGCCTGGTGTGCAGGGCGGTCCTTAAGGGACCAGATTTTTTTTTCCTTAAGGACCGCCCTTAAGGATCGCCCCAAGGGACCACCAACCGCTAACCGCCAACCGCCGCCAACCGCCAACCGCCGCCAACCGCCAACCGCGACCAACCGCTAACCGTCAACCGCCACCAACCACCCATCACCAACTGCCAACTGCCTCCAACCGCCGCCAACCACCAACCGCCAACCGCCAACCGGCAATCTCCACCAGCCGCCAACCGCCACTTGCCACCAACCATGGTTGAACATATGAGCTACACACGGTCGTTTTTGAAAAAACCATGTTCCGGAACATTTTTTTTTTCCATTAAGGACCGCCCTGCTGGTGTGCTTGTTGTCCTTGTCTGCGCATTTCCATTTGTGTTACTTTTTCGGTTGTTTCGATTAATTTTTGCTCATTAATATCAACACCGGCGACTTTTGATATTCAATATATTAATTAATATTTGTGTTAATATTAACGTCGAAGAATTCACCACTTGGTGTGAACGATTGCTTTTTTTTTTATGCAGATGAATCCCGTGGAGCTGCCCCTAGCAGCATCAGCAGCAGCTCCAGCAGCTACAGTAGCTGCACCAGCTCGCCCCCTCTGTTGACGCGTGCAACGCCGTAAGTGGGCTGAAGCCTGAAGGAATCGCTTCGACCAAGACCCTGGGACCAAAATGGGGTCCCAAAATTACATGGAGAAGATGATTCTCGAAGCTTCTGCCAGATTTGAAGAGAAATTTCAAGTGGCCAAAGAGGGACAAAATGTTAATGTGGCAGCATACGGCGGATCGGACCGCACGTACAACTTACGGTCGCAAATACAACATGTCCCGCAACTGCAACAAGATAAGCATTTTATGGAGATGGTGGCTGAGGTTGACAAATACACCAGCCCTGAGTGGACCTTGAGAGGAGATGTGGAGAAGCGGTTGTATAGTTTGCTCGGCGGGTTGTTGAAAGGTTTGCTCCGGGAATGCATATCATCAAGTGATGTGGCTATGCGGAAAATCAACATCGAAAAATGTTGGAATTGGTACAAAGATAAAAGGAAGCTGTTACTTGACTGGAAGATGGACCGGCGGGGTGGTACACCATCCACCGGTGATGGCAAGATGGCAACAACGACCCCCTCCAGAAGAGGCGAGGATGGTGCCGACGCTTCTGAAGAAGCACCTAGAGATAAACTTGATGATGCTCAGAGCCCTGATGTGAGCAAAGAGCAAGTCAGGACCCCTGCGTTCCAGCCCCCACCGCAAACAGTAAGTAAATTCAAACAGAAAACCTTCGAGGGTCGGGTTGATGGGGCTGTGTTGGACCTCAATTACATGCAACAAGAGGAGGAGCAGCAACGTGCCACCAACATTGTCAAGAAATTGCAGTTGTATCAGAAGCGCAATTTGAAGAAATCTTTGCAACACCGAGTGCAGGGGTACAGCCAGCAGGGAACTCCTGAAAAGGGTATGACGCCGTCGAAATCTTTTACTGGCGGCGCGCCTGGAGACCTCTCCAGCGTTTCTGGTGCCCTGTCTGCCAGTCCTCCAAGTCCCAGCGTCAAGGTGGTTTATCGAGACAAGGACAAACCCAAACGAGCAGACCTGAGCCCCAGTCACTCGCCTGTATTGGTCCACACATTGAAGGATTCTGTGGTGCATCGCCACAACAGCCCACCGAAAGGGAATCCAGAATTCAATGAAAAATTGGCGAGTGTTCAAAAGATTTGGGTTGCAAAGCGGGCGCAGGAGGCCGAGGAGAAGCTGGACGAAATGGAGTTCAAGGACACGATCTCCATGTGGAGCTACAACCAGTCGCGGATTGAGGAAGAAATCAATCGCCGCAAAGAATCATATCAAATGTCATCGCAGACTGGCAAGACGTGCCATACGATTTTGCGCCGGCCCAACACGGCTCCGGAGCTGAATAGTCTCTCTTCCGCTGGCAATTCTTTTATAGATCTGTCCATGGCTAGCGTAGCCAGCGTAGACAAGGCGAAGCCTGACCGTGGTTTGGCTGGCACCCCGCCTCTGAAGAAGATCACGTTCCAAGATGGTGAAGGTACAGGACTCCTGAGTACATTGGATTCAGGTGGAGGCAAAGGTGTCATCTCACTGTCGCCGTATGATAATTTCAATCCAAAGACAGACAATAAGAGCATGCGGCTGCTGACCCCTGCACCCTCTTCGGAGATTGCGACCCCTGACCAAGGCAACCTCTCCAGTATGAAGTCCAAAGGTCTCGTTCACACACACCCCACGGCTCTGCGAAGTACTTCATTCTTGAACTCCAATCTCGACGTGACTGCCAACGTAAACACAATATTCGCTCCCAGCATGCTTGCTGGAATCGGAAAGCTGCCTGCCAAAGCTAATTTGGATGACGATGATGACGCCGCAGCAGCTGGAAGCCGTCCAAAAGGCGGGGACAAGAAGAAGCAAGCAGCTGCGGCAGGGGGCAAGGACAAACCCAAACCCGGCGGGAAGAAGGGGCCAGCAAAGAAGTCGGGCCCCATCAACCCCTTCATGTTGGAGCAGATCTTCCCGGTTCTGACTGTTGAGCAGGAGGTGCCTTCGCTGATGCGGATGCAGCAGATGCAACAGGTGGAGTCCATCCGGGAAGCATTCGCCAAATATGGAATGAGTGTTCCAACAAGTATCATTGAACATGGGATTCTGACCCCCGAAGACCGGCCATATTCAGAGTGCATGACGGATTTGCCTGCGCCCGAGTTTGGGCTGGTGCGCGATTTCACTAAGAAACGAGAGAAGGCGAAAGGTGGCAAGAGCAAAGGCAAAAAGAAAGGGTAGTGAAAGGCAGCCCACGCGGCCGGTGTGCAGTGCCATCCAAACGCTTTCATTTCTCTGTGCCTCGAGGCAAGAGTGCCCCTGAAGTGCTCTGCGTGCAGCATTTTGTTTTGCAGTGTGCTGTGTATTGCAACACTTTGCGTGTTCAAGAGTGCACACAGGGATGGCTCTGTATTGTGCCCTTGAGTTGAATAGGTCAGGTGGTGGGCGTGGGGTTTTGCCACTACCCCCCAACATGCGGGCACGGGGGGCAGCCCACGTGCTGCATCCGGAAGCCCCCTGAGTAACTGGGAACCTTGTTTGGGCCCTTTAGACATTCATCCGACGACTTCGGTTCAGGTAGTTTCAGGCCGCCAACCAAATTTGCATACCAGTAGCTGTGTGGCGGGGGAAGATGGGCTGCCCCCCCTACTGTCCCCTGTCTCGGGGTGGGATATTAAAGGCCAAATCTGTTGCCTATGCATGTTCTCATCCATCCTTCCTCTCCCATGATCCCCATCTCGTGCCTAACGGCATCCTCCTTTGATTCTTGTAAACAAGTTAACCCATTTTTTGTTGTCTCAGAATGTGACATCAGCGGTCACACTGGCATCATCAATGTACAATCATTGAATCCATTTCAGGGGCAGCCTTGTTCCGCAGAAAATGATTCCAGATTGTTACGGTGGAAAGCCCGTGGTTTTTTGGTGTGCTCAGAAATGCACCATGACCTGCTGCCATGAGGGAACATTTGCTCCACAATCACGATTGTGTAGCCCTCTGCTGCGCGTGGTCCCCACCCGAGGCCCCTGCCAGAAAGACGTCCTGCGAAGGACGAGTTGTTTGTTCCCCATGAACTCCCACCCCGTCTGCCCCCTCCCTAACCCGGATAGCTCAAGTGACATGCTTTTTCTTTATGGTCCTGCCCCTTTCTGATTGTTTTCAAAAGATTTGCTTTTTTTTGGGGGGGTATTTCGGCTTTTGTGGAACGGAGTTGTTCCTGCAATCATTCAACGAAACCCAACGGACATTACACTTTTGGAGCTTTTGCGAGGATGTTTTGCCTCGGCTGCCTCAGGGTGGTCAATCCTGGAGCCGCTGGTGACAAAGCACGGGAAATGTCTGTGCCTGAGACTCAGGACTGTGCTGAACAAATAATGCATTTCTCTCTCCTCTTGTTCAGTTGAAGACATCCGAAGGGTTTAGGTGGCAGGACGGCAGTGCGCCGCCAGTGGGTGGTCAGTGGTCCACAAGACTAGTGGTGGGCGATGAAACTGGCCAACCGACAGCACGTGCCAATTGGCTGACAGCAGGTGCTGGTCGGCGGATAAATATCTGAGGGTGCACCGGCGTGAATTGCCGCAATTGCTTTTCTTTTTGCCAGTCTGGACAGCGTGCTGAGTGCATGTCATTGGGCTTGTGACACAACACGACACAAGTGTGTTGCCACACCCTGCATTTCCTGTCTGAAGAGGTTGGGCTTTTGATTGCAGCTTCCAGGTAGAATGCTTCCAGCCTGATCAGTGGGGGTGCTGCGCTTTAATTGTGGGGTCATGAAGTGCATGCCTCTGCACATGCACGCAAAGGACAATTTCGGACGACACACAAAAGTCCCCCATGAGTGCTTGCTAAGGCAAGACTTCTTGAGGGAGGTGGTCCACTCACTGTGCTTGCCCATGTCGCGAATCATAGCCCGTCGCCATTATTTCTGCCATGGTCGCATGCAACATCGGCAGCTGGTGTTGGCCAGGCTTTTGCTGTCGACCTACGTCCATTGATGGAGTCGAGTCCGTTAATGGATGGCATTGCAGACCCCAGTTTTTGAGACGCAACCGTTTTAGTGTTTGGAGTGCTCACAGTGGACATGAGGGTTGGTGGGGTTGGTGGGGTTGGTGATCCTGAGCCGGCAATCCAACTGCTATTACAAGTGCCTGATGACCTGCGCCAGAGTGGAATCCATGTCTTCCCTGTTCGACTGCTTGGTCGCCAGTTGCATTTTGAATGCACCCCGACCCTGGGGCATTTTTTTCCCTGTCCCAAGGTGTGTCATGTTGGTGCTGAGTTCATGCACAGCTTAATGTCGGACCCTCATTGGGTGGTTGCAATGTACTTCTGGCACCATAGTTTTGGGCGGGAATGGAGATCAGCAAGCATGCAGTCTTGGGTGAGGTTTTTGGCACAAACAGTGCCCCAAATCCTTGCACACTCTAATTCCCACATGATCCAAGTTCCCTTTGTGAATCTTCTCACAGACCCAGTCCACTCGCAAAGCACCCGACATCTCGTTCCATATCTCAGATGGCCGATTGGCTGTTGGACTGTCAGCCGGACCAGTGCCCAGCAAAACGCGCGCGCTCCTCACACATTAATTCACAGCGATGATTTATACCCTGTTGATACACGTTTGATTGCATTACTTTTAGTTTTCAGCCAAACTGAGTGCCGGTACAACCATTCATGGTGCCAGCATGGTGTATTTGCATCGTGGTTATCCTGTGATCGGGTGTTGATACATTGATTCCTTTTCATACTGTGCAGCCCTATGTGACACTCTCCGCCCTTTTAGAACTGATGAGGGCTTGATATAGCCAAAACTAGTCTTCGTTGACACCGGAGAGTCATTTTGTGTTGTGCCCGTAGCCCTGCCGCGCTGAGGACCTGTCGTTGTAAAGGGCTTCGCCATTTTGGGATTTGGGCAAGTACCCCCCCCCCCCCTTGTCGTTCCCCACCCCTTGTCGTTCCCCAGGGGGGGGGTGGGGGACCATCACTTGGTCAACCCAAAATTTTTCGTTGCAGCTCATTGTGCTGTTGTGTAGGTGACTGTGTTGTGGGGCACTGCCACTTGTATCCCTTGCACTCATGGCGGGACATTTTGCTTACTTTCGCTGAAATGGAACTTGACAGGACAACCATGTGTCCCCCTGGGACAAATGTGACGGATGATGATAGTGATCTGAATGCTAACACGGAGGTTGTGTGGGTGAAGAGTGCCCATGGTGTATGGGATATGGGACACAGTTTTGGGAACAAGTTGTATTTTACAAGGGACATTCCCGAAGGGAAATGGGTTCCCAAAAATCTGCTTGCGCTTGCCAAGCCCCCTACCAAGAAGGCAAAACCACCACCCAAGAGTGCTGCCCAAAGCATTCCAGTGGAAAGTGGAGAGCATGTGCAGGAGTTCAAGGTGAAGTGGAGCAGGACCAAGAAATTTTACACCGAGCCGGTCAAGGAGTAGGTCTCCGTACATTGGCAGCCCTTTGAACGTATCTTATGCTGAATTCTTTCGTTTTATGCTGCAATTTCTGTGCCTGCAAATGTGCGTGTACGGTGGTAGTGCGGTCCCCCAGGGGGGGGATGGGGGACCGTCACTTGGTGACCATCCCCCAGGGGCTGTTGGGGGACCGTGCACGGGGGCCCGGCCCCGTAGGGCGCTCCGTCCTCGCGGCCCGTCGCGAACCGTGGAGGCGACGGCGCCGACCGCCCCATGAACAGCTGTTGTTCTTGGTATACCGGAAGAGTGCAGCCACAAGGCACCGGTAGTGTTTTGCTTCATTATCGGCTGGTGGTCTTGGTTTCGGGTTTTTATACCACATCGGTAGCGTAGCATAATGGAAGTGCACGGGGGCTTCGTCCCAGAGGGCGTAGGTTCGATGCCCGCCGTGGAGACAATGGCGCCGACGGCCCCTCTCTTACTTTTCTTGGTTGTGTCAAACCCTGTAACGGAACACTCGTGGGTGTGAGCAGAGGAGCACGATAATAAGCCATCGTCGTGGCACTATAGTGGACAGTCACCCCGCCCTGGGTTCCCTGGGGGTAGGTTCGAATCCTGGGGGCTCATAACTGGTGGGTGTGGCGACGTCGTCCATAGATATCTCCCTTCCGCTGGCCACTTTGTTTGCCTTTGTGTTTTTCACCTTCCACGGTTTTGGAGTCGGATGTTGCTCAGGGATGACGGCCGTTGACAGGTTGTGGCTTCTCCCTGCTTGTCTAGTGCTGTCTGCACTGCCTGCTATGTTGACACGTACTTGCTTTTCGCCCGGTACCACACGGTTTTATGCTGTACATAACAGGCTGTGGCTTACTTTCTGGATGTAGCATAGCAGTTTGATTGTGTGCTGAACTCTTGGAACATTGGCTGGAACTGCCTGGGCGGGGGCATCCAGTATCTGTTACCGACCATGATTGAGCCCCCCGTCTTCCCTGGGTGGGGAACGACAGGGGGGGGGGGGGGGCACACAGCCCCTTTGATTTTGGTAAAAAGATTTTGATTTTGGTAAAAAGATTTTGATTTTGGTAATAAATGCTCAAATGTCCATATCCACTTGTTACCGGGCCCATGTCCACTGTGGAGACTGAAAGAGGCCAAGGCTCTTCTGTCACAAGTCTTAAAACCGGGATGACCAGTAAGCTCCAATCCTTCCTCCTGGAAATCTTTCAAAAAAGTGCTATGCCAACCCAAGAACAAGGCACCAGTTGTTACCTCGGGAACTGCAGTGGGACCTTTACACAGTGGTGCGCCACGTATGGGAAAGCGGCGACGTGCTGCACCACTGGCTGCAAGCCAGAATAGCCATGATCGACAAGTCTGGCCCCCCTAAGAAGGTGCCCCGCAGTTACCGGCCCATCGGCATAGCCACGGGGATGTACTCCATTCTGGCCCGCCTCATACTGGACAACGTGCGAGGGCCCATCGACGCGGCACTCTCTAACCCCCAAGCAAGATGTAGGTGAGGCTATTCCACCTCGCAACAAGCCCTCCACATGTCGATGCTTTTGCACCAATACGGGGACGGGGCGCTTGTAGGATCACGTGTGTGTCAGTCCCCATAGGTCATCAAGGGGGACAAGCTTTCGTCGCTTTCCAAGGGCCATGTCCGGTGGTGGGCGTTAGCCGAGGATGCCGGGCCTTGTGCGGCACTGGCGCTTAGGCAGAGGCGGCTCCACCCGGTGGGCGGCGCGCTTACATGCCCACAACTAGCTCATCACCGAAAAGAGCTCAACGTGTCGGTTATGCCGCTGGTAGTGCCGATCTGTGGAGGTTGTCCACACTCTGGCACG
This sequence comes from Eutreptiella sp. 'Long Island Sound 2002', assembly GCA_964036045.1. NCBI lineage: Eukaryota > Euglenozoa > Euglenophyceae > Eutreptiales > Eutreptiaceae > Eutreptiella > Eutreptiella sp. 'Long Island Sound 2002'. Next base: position 824,805 of record OZ038401.1, read on the forward strand.
TTGCAGGAGGGAGTGCTAGTGCTGTGATTGCCGCACCAAATCATCTAGGATGTCGCGGTATGAACACGTCAGTGAGGCACCGAGAATGGCACGCTAATGCACAAACCAAGGCTGGGCCAGACACTGCATCAGCAAGGCCACCCGCTGTGCCCCCGGGTCTGCGGCAGTGGAACAGAGGCACTGGTCGAGATATTTCACAGCCCATGACCTGGTGGCGGCCGGTCCCATGTGCGCACCGCTCTGCGATGGCATGCCTCTTGAGAGGCGCGGCCATCCCGCCGCGATGTTCTCTCCCAGGGCCTTGCATACCCTACTTGATAGCGGAGGAAAGAGTCCGTGGGGTTAGGCCGTACGGCTCGTGGGCGCAGCTTCGTGTACCATGCCAGCAACGTTATGGACGGCGTAGGTGGCACCTGTGAGTCGCGAGGGGGCATGGTGAGATGGCCGCGCAATTGGCATACGCCATGCACGGTGTGGTACTAGGCCACACGCTCCCTGAGGTCTACCCGCAGTGCTCGAGGGATGTGGTCCCATAGGGACTGTGGAATGCCAAGGCAGGACACATGGTGTAGGTCCGCTGCCGACGCCCGCCCTGTTCCACCATTCCGTTACCGTATCTTGCCACGATCCCCGATTGCTAAGCCACATGTTGTGAAATGCGACTTTCCAACGCATGCAATGCATGAGGCGTTTGTGGACAGTGGTACCGTGATGGAGGGGACAAAGGGGGGCATTTGGGGGTGGTATGGTCCCACAGCGCGCCCGTACCATCCCATCGTACCTGGCCCTAGAGCCATTAGACCGAGAGCATGTGTCGGTCCCCGCGCATCGGCAGCCAGGATACCCAGTGCGCACCGTCGAAAGTGGCAACACGCCTCCCCTGGAGGATCCATTTTCGCGCCGGAGTGGGGGTGGGCCCAATGCATATCGCAATATCTTCGGGACGCTAGGGATCGTAATCCGGCACGGGTAGGCGTGTGGCCATCTTGGCAAGCAAGTATACTTCCCCATTGCGTAGTGGCGCGTGTGGAGGGCATCCCCCACCTATTCTTTGCGGGCTGACAAGAGGACGCCGTCATCGGAGCTTTTGCTATCCATGAGGTTGGGCCCCCCGGTCGGTCGCGGAAGTGCTACGTGAAGTGCGGAGGGAGCACCCGGATAGGTGAGTATAGCTAGGTAGTTGCGGATAGGCACCACTCGGGAGGGTAGTTCTTGGCTGAGGTCGCAGCCAATGGATACCGGACGTGAGCGTAACGTGTTGTATACCATTGTGATGAAGCGTGCCTTGTGGGCCTAGAACAATTGGTGCAACCCCAATCCGCCCATGCGGTGGGTGGGGGAAAGTGGCATGGAGGACGTTGTACGATTTGTGAACGTCGACCTTGTTGAGTTCCATGCCCTCTACCATAAGCACGAACCGCATGCACATGGAGTCCATGGCTTTGAACATGGAGTCGTTGGAGAGAAACAAGGTGCGGTACGCCCACTGTGGGATCATGACGGTGTTCAGCAGCTGCACCCGCTCAAAAGCGTTCAATGGCAGGTATTGGTATCACGCCACATTAGATGCGGCCGTGCCCATGAAGTCATCACGTGCCTTTTGTTCCCAAGTCGGATGTGCCAGAACGTGGCCGAGGTAGTGGAAGATGGGGGGCTGCAGCGGCAATCGCGCATCGCCCCATGTGATGGCGTCCCTGGTCGGGGACTCTCTTCGCGCCACAACCTGACGGCGGGAGGGCGGGGCGCAACGGTACACCTGTGTCTTTGAAGGGTTCGTCTTGAGGCCCGGTATGGTAGACAACTAACTGACTGGCGCGCTCCGGGACGCGTTGCATCTCACGTTGGTTCGGGGAGATGATGGTGATGCCGTCGACATAGGCTAGTATGGTGCTGTTGGGAAATTCCCTCATGAGAGTCTGGTGGAAGGCCTCATACACCAGAACAAAAAGGGCTGGTGACAGGGGGCACCCCTCCTTGATGCCACGGCGTAACGGAAAACGGACGTCTCCGTACACCTCCGTAGGTGAGGCACTCATGGGGCATGCTAGGGTAGGCTTTTGCGATATCCAAGAGGCATACTATTCTTTTCTCACCCCTTTACTCTTACGCATTATAGGTTTGCCTTATGGCGTGGCGGTTTGCCTGCCGCATTAGAGAGCCCTCTGGTATACGCATGTGAACTCTGGGTCTTTGCCATGTGCCCCGCGTTGCGTGGATCTACTGTATCATATGCTGGAGTTGCCCACTTTCCCAAGCACAATGTTGAGTACTCTTTGAACTTTTAAATTCAATAAAAAAATAGTAGGTGCACCAGCTCGCTCTCTCCACCAAGCCAAGGGCGAGGAGACAAGAGGAGGGGGGGGGGTAGGGGGGGGTCAAAGTGGAGGGGGATGGTGAGGCGGTGAGGCGGTGGTAGATGAGGGGAGGGGGGTGAGGGAGGGGATGTCGTGGCCATCAAACTCTTTCCAACACAAACTAACCCTGCCCCAGTGGCTCTTAAAAGCCCTGCAGCACGTGATGGAACTTCGGTCACGAGGTAAAAAAAAATTCAAGGCTCTGGGGCCCACCACTGCTGCCACCCGCAAGGCCGCGGGGATCCCTTGGTCTACCCACGCCTCGCCATAGGGGTGTGCAGGGAATTAGCGGCTTTTTGTGGGCGCACATCATCGTCGAGTGACTGCCTATCTTTAACCACCAAACACCATCCCGCAACTGCCAACTCTACTAGTGGCATGCCAACTGGGAGCTGCCAATCGGGTGCTGTTGATGCGTGGTCAACTAGTGCTGTTCATCTTCCTTATGTAGTTGCTTGAGTAGGCATCGTTTACAAGACATAGGTTGGACGGGGTGCACGCCGCATTGAGATCCAGCCAGGCCCGTTTGGGCCCTCATGGCCATCCCCACGGGATTTCCCCCACTGCATGCCTGTTTCGCTGCTCATTGGCAGCCTTGTGACCTTGGTGGATTGTGGGGGCGTGTTTTGCTCTTGGGAAGGGTGTTCCGAGGGACCGTGCATCATGAAACATCACGTTGCACCAACTGAGGCCAACTGCATTCGCTTTGGTTGAATGGTTGGATGCATTTTCAATAATTGCTCATGGTTTTTGGACCAAAGATGTACACAAACAAGGACCTTTCCCACATTCATGTGACCCTCGATCTGCTTTTCTTTTTGCTAGGTATTGTGTGGATCAGTTGCAGTAATGGATCTCTCCATGATGGTATATCGCATGCGGGCACATGAACAGTGGCTCAACAGATCCAAGGAGGAGGCAGGCAGACTGTATGATAGAGCATTCCAGTCCACCTCACGAGCGATCCGCCACTCGCATGCGATGTTGGTGTGCTCACGCCTCAATGAGGCATATGCCTCGGCTAGTGCCCATAAACGCCAAATTTTTCCCCAATGGTCGGCCCTCTACACGGAACGTCACCTGACACGCCTATGGGTCCACTGGGTCGCTGTAACAGATCACTGGTAGGAGGTGGCATGGAGGGAGAAAGGCCGTCACCTGGGTGACGAAACAACGGCACTCAGGATCCTGCAACTGAAGCGCCGCCGCTCATTGTCTCCAGACGCCCAATCTGGCAAACGCCAGAGGCGTCTTCCCCAGAGTCCTAATGTTGTCTAGCTGACTGGTTCCCCCGACAGAGACCATGAGGATGCCCCGTTTATCTAGCTCAAAGGGTTCCCCAGTCGGGGAACTCCACTGGTGAACCCCCAACTGATGGATGAGTCTGTAGATTCTGCACCCTGAGCTTCCTGTTTTCTCTACTCATGCATGTTCCATCAGTTCCTACATTACAAGTGTTGACCTTCGTGGTCGTGGCAGGCTCCACCTCCTGCATCGAGTGTACAGTGCAATCAGGGTACGCGCCCCCATTGGACTCTCCCTTGTGGAGAAATGTCTGACCCGCATCCCACCCAGTGGCCAAGCAACCCTTACTGTACATACTTCCTAGGCCCAGCCGCCTATGTACACTGTCTGCCTTGATGGCCAAACTATTCAGTGTCAGAACTAAAAAAAAATGGATCTCTCCATTATTGTTATGATGATCTTTCCGGTGCCAAGATAGTGCTTGTGGATTCGGACCCCAAACTCGGCACATCAGCAGCAAGCCACCGGCACAGCAGTGATTCGGAACTTGATATGGGTGACATGAATGTGATTTTGGTATGTCTATGAAATAACATATCAATTACGTGGCATACAAACTCGTTGATCTACGAAATGCACAATCACGCAAATTAGCTTGGCGATTGGCAGACGCGCTCTCGATCTCAATCTGGAGATCTGGACGATCTCCATCTACCGTAAAATATCCAATCCCATTACACTTCTCACAAGCTTTTCACTGGGGTTTGAAAAAGAGTTGAAAGGCTCATGGAAAAGCTGATAAACCCTAAAACTAACTCCCAAAGAGACTGGGTGAGGAATTTTTTTTTACACACTCATGGCATATAGTATACGGAAAAATGATATGACAATGAGAATTCCACATTTCCTCCATGAGCCACCCAGCTTGAGTACTAAGACCCAAATCTCAGGACCCATAGGGTTGCACTACCAAATCAGGGTGTATGTTGTAATATGTGTAACCACCATGATATTCGGACTCAGCGACCTCAAAATAGGGCACGGGGTTACCCGACTTCAGGACTCTTTTCTTGGGCCTGATTTTGTTTTTAGTGCCAATGACACCATGTGATAGTATGTTTTATTGGCCGAGTCCCAACTAATTAGTGGTCGTACAGAGTACTAGGTCTTGACCCACGCTGTTGTCTGAGAGCTCATACAGTACTCTGAAGAACTGTTGAGCGTGTGAGGGAAAAAAAACAGAGTACTAGGTGCTCTGTGGACTCGGCGTCCCATCGTTATGGTCGCTATGGGGTGCCGTACGGAACCGGCAATAGTACCTAGTGTACATGTATTGCAAAAGTTGCATTTCAATTTTCCAATTTTTTTTTGCATAATTTACACGACTTAGCGCAAAAAAAAATAAGTACACGCATTTACCGCAAAAAAAAAAGATAATTCATTTTTTTTGGTATAATTTACACGACTTATCGCAAAAAAAATTACACGCATTTGCCGGAAAAAAAATTATACGACTTGACGATTTTTTTGTACACGAGTTACATTTTTCACTTGAGTACTAAGACCCAAATCTCTGGACCCCTAGGGTTACACTACCAAATCGGGTCACCGTTAGATTCACAAAGTAGAATTCAATGGGGAGGGTATGTGAAAGGTCTTGGCCATGTTTGGAAAAGGGATTCAATCAATCAGAATCAAAACCGCTGTTCCACGCATGGGATGGTGGGGTTATGTATATGCACGCAATGTCAGGTCATTTTGCTCGCTCCTCCCAGCAAGGCCCCGGCGGCATTTTTCCTGTCGTGGACGTCCCACTGACGACGGTCGGGAGCGTACCTCAGGTGCGTTGCTCGTTTGTCCTGCGATGGCGCTGCGGCGCGGTGGTGGGGGCTGCCCGAAGTGGGATCCGCCGACCTGCGCCTGCCAAAGGGATGCAGATGGGCTTCCCACGTACTCACATCGGGCGTTGGTTTGGTGTGTAACGGCCGGTCTTGCCCTGGCACTTGTGATCTGGTCCTCTTGCCATCGCTGGCCCTCGCAATCAGTGCCAACGGTGGCATTGAGCCTGGGAACCACCGCGCCCTCGACGTTGGTTCCGCGGGTGGCATCGGGGGCGACCGCCGCGCTCCTGCCCCGAGCGCCACGCGCGGGCCGGGGCACGGCGCTGCGCGCCACCGCCGTGGAGCCCAGCCCCGCGGCCCCCTCCCGGCCGCCCCCCGGCGACGAGAGCTGGAAGGCCATCGTCAAGGCGCGGTCCATCGCGAAGGCGCAGGGCATCAAGGACCTCGTGGACGGGTGCCTGGCGGGCGAGACCCCGAGCGCCGCAATGCCCGCCAAGCTGCTGGCCATGGCCCAGGACACGCGCACGCACGAGTACGTCACGGACGACGCCTGGCACACGGTGGTCAAGCCCCAGGTGATCCGGCTGTGCGCCATGCTCACCGCGGTCATGGGGAACCTGACGAGCGCGGAGGTGTGCGTGCTGGTCGACGGGCTGGCGGTGCTGAGCATGCACGACTCGTGGCTCAAGCGGCACCTGAACCTCGGCCCGAAGTGGGCCGGGGGGGCCACCGTCGTCGGGGCCGTGGGCCTGCGCCTGACGGAGCCGCACTTCGCGGCCCCCCTCGACGGCCCGCAGGCCGCGCGCCTCATCTGGGGCCTGGGTAGGATCGGCCTCCGCCGGCCCGACGCCGTGGCGGCAGTCGGGGCGCGCCTCACGCGCCCGGACGTGCTGCCCGACCTCCGGCCCGTGGACGTGTCGCTCGCGCTGTGGGGGCTGGCGAAGATGGGCGACCCCAGCGCCCGCGTCGTCCAGGCCCTCGTCGGCCACGTCCTGGGCCGCGGGCTGATGGGGCAGTTCGAGGCGCAGAGCCTCGTCAACACCGCGTGGGCCCTGTCCAAGTTCAAGGCCCCCCACGAGCCCATGATGGTCGCCATCGCGGGGCGGGTGCAGGAGGCCGGGCTCGCGGCCTTCAGCCCCGCGGAGGTGGGCACGCTGGCGTACGCCTTCGCCTCCATGCGGCTGCGGGACAACGCGCTGATGGCCGCCGTCGCCGCCCACGTCACGCAGCCGGCGGTGCTCGCGCGGCTGACCCCGCAGGACCTCGTGAACGTCGCGTGGGCGTTCGGCCGGCTCCGCATGCGCGACGAGGCGCTGCTGGCGGCCCTGGCGCAGCGGGCGCAGAGCCCCGACTGCCAGCGCAACTTCGGCAGCAAGCACGTCTCCAACCTGGTCTGGGCGTACGCGGCGCTCCGGTACCCCGACGCCGGGCTGCTGGCGGCGGTTGCCGAGCGGCTGCTGCAGCGCGAGTTCCTCGACACGTTCCAGCCGCGCGGCATCTCCAACGTCGTCTGGGGGCTCGCGACCCTCGGCTGCCGCGACCACCGCGTGTTCCGCGGCATCGCGGACCACGTCACGCGGGACGACGGCGTCGCGCGCTTCAACGCGCAGGGCCTCAGCAACGTGGCCTGGGCGTACGCGACCGCCGGGGTCCGGCACGAGGTGCTGATGGCGGCCATCTCGTGGCGGATCCGGCACGACAACATGCTGATGACCTTCGACCCCCAGGGCGTGGCCAACACCGCCTGGGCCTTCGCCAAGCTCGGCATCCGGGACGAGCCCCTCATGGCCGCCTTCGCGGAGTACATCACGCACAAGGAGGGGTTCATCACCCGGTTCAAGCCCGGAGAGGTGGCCCCCCTCGTGCCCACTGCGGGCGGAGGCGTGGGGGCACGCCTGGCAGATCTCCTACGGGCCTCTATGTGGGGGGGGAGGAGGGGGGGGTGGCTGGGACGTGGTATCACACGTGGCACACGGGCTTTCCTGAGATTCGCAGGCGGTCGCGGGCCGCGAGCTGCCCCACACAGCCTGCAGCCCCGGGCAGGATATCAGATTGACGTGAATCTCAGGGTTTTGGGGGGGGGGCTGAGCCTCAGATGACGAAATGCGAGAATGCCGCACCGATTGCCGAGGCAAGCGGTGGACCTTCGTGTCACGCGGTTGCATCCCCTCCGGCCCTCTTCTTTGGTGTTCCAGGGCCGCTGATTGTTGTCCTTCTGTTTGTTCACACGTGGTTGGTCAGTTGGGGGGGTGGGGGGGGGTGTGGGGAGGCGGCTTCGTGCGGACTATCACCTCAGGCTGCCCGACCCCCCCACCCCACCACCGCCTTTGCTATCCCCGGCCACGCTCCACAGCCCCCACTGATGACACCCAATGCGAGCTGCAGACTGGCAATGGCAGATGGCGAGCGATGGGTGAAGGCAGCTGATAATGGCCCACGCCAGCCCATGAAAGCCGACCACAGCCGATGCGGATACCACCCTCGCACCCACTCGCTAATGGAACGCCGCGTCGTAGCCTTCAAGCCCCTGCTGTTGGGAAGCAGATGCTCCAGGCAACCCGTGTCCCTCTGGGGCACAGAGGGGGGGGCAAAGCACACGTCAATAGAACACCATCATCACGGTACTGCCAGGGGCCCCTGTCAGGGAAGCGGGTGGGGGTTCAGATGGGGCCCGAGTCCACCTCAGCATTGCTATGGCCGCAGTACGAAGCCCCACAAGAGGGCAGGCCGGGACGGGGGATAGCAGTCCATGCAGGGCACGACCACCCGCACCAGGTGCGCGGAAATGGCGTCAACGGCGTGGCGGAGTGACCCGGGCACTAAACGGGGGGAGGGGCGTCGGCGGGGGGTCTGGGACCCCCTCCAGGAGAAGGAAAAAAAAGGGAAAGAATCATTGTGGTTGTTAGAACCCCCTGTCAGGAAAATTATCCTGCAGATGCACACCCCAGCGCGCACAAGTCAGTGCTGGAGTCGGCAAACCCAGCATGGACTCGGAGTGTGCATCTGATGCACCTGGTCAACGGCACGGGCAACAGCCCGTCTCCGGGACGGCCGACCCCCGGAGTAGTCAAACAGGACAAGTCATCCGGGGGCTCCGTTGACACAACCAAAACACGTTCGGGCCCACAGAGGGTCAGAATGAGCAGTGGCGAGAGGCCAAGAGGCGCCGCCAACGGCAAACAATCAGATACCGAGGCCTTGTGCCAACCCCCCCCCCCCCCCTCACCCATTCTGGATTCCCACCCAGGCAGGTGGATGCCTGTGGCAGTACGGATGCCCGCAGTAGTGTGGATGCCTGCCTGTCATGGTAGAAGGTTCAAGGGCAAGAGGCCAATAGGCACCGCCACAGGCTAACAGAGCCAACCACCAAGGCCTTGTGTCAACCCCCCCCCCCCCCCCAACAGAGCGCAGAAGATATTACTGCAACGCACTACCGGCAAGTCACACATTGGTGAGCTAGCACCCATGGCCTTGTGTGACATTCACGTTGCTGGTTGTGGTGAGCACCTCCCAGCCTGGGGTATTCGTGATGACCGCATACCGGGCACTGATCAGGCCGTCAGGGGAGGACGCCATGGGCAGAAGTTGCATTCTGGATTCCCCCCCAGGCAGGGGGATGCCCGCGGCAGTGCGGATGCCCGCAGTAGTGCGGATGCCCTTGTCATAGCAGAAGTTCAAGGGCGAGAGGCCAATAGGCGCCGCCACAGGCTAGCAGAGGTGTGGCAGTGGCACCGCACCGTCACTTCGTGGAGCCCTCTCGATGTCCTGCCGCCCATTCCTGGTGGTTGCTAAAGACCTGCGGGACTGACGGCACCCCAAAGCAGGACCCCCCCCCTTGACCTGCGGGCAGCCGCCTGCCCCATCCCCAAGCCACAGTGCATGCGTAGTGCAGGCGCAGTGCACAGTGTGCACCGGGCGTGCAGCCGACTCCCTGTACCCATCGTACCGGTGTCCTCTGCCTCCCGGCCCCACAAGAGCACGCGGTGAAGCGCACCCAAACCAACAGCGTAGCTCGCACCGTTGTGGGACATGCGGACATCGGTCTGGGCCCCATTTCCTGACACTCCCCGAGCCCCCACCCCCTCATACACATATCCCCCCCCCCCCATCCGTTGACACAACCAAAAACATGTTCGGACCCACAGAGGGTTAGGATGAGCAGTGGCGACAGGCCAATAGGCGCCGCCGAAGGCAAACAACCGAATACCGAGGCCTTGTGCCAAACCCCCCCCCCCCCCCCCCCCCCACACACATCCCCCCCCCCCCCCCCAACCCCATCCCCGTTCCTCACGTGTGTGTGTTCGAGGGTATCCCCCGCTCTGACCCAGGGAATGAAGGTGCCGCTCAAATCGTGGAGTGCCTGGCCTCCAACCACACATGATTCTGCGGCCGCGTTTGGGTCTGTGTGTCTTTCTGTCGATCGGCCTCTTCCGATGGATTCCCTCCCGCCACCCCCTGCCCAGCGATGCATTGGAAAGGGGGGGGGTACCCCCCCCCCCCTCTCCAGGGCGCCCAGCCTACGCCCAGCCACTGTGCCCCTGACGCCAAGTGCCAACTTCGATGGCATTTGTAACCGACAGTAACCGCCCCCAACCGCTTTGGCAACCTCCTCCAACCGCCTGCCTAACCGCCTCTGGGGCCGCCTCTGAGGCCCCTTCCCTTCCTAATGCATCCCTGCCCCTGCCCGCAGATCACCAACGCGGCGTGGGCCTTCGCGACGCTGGGGATCGTGGACCGGGCGATGATGGACGCCCTCGCGTGGCGGGTCATGCAGAGCAAGTTCCTGTGGAAGAGCGACGTCCGCAACATCGTGTCGCTCATGTGGACGTTCGCCACCCTCGACGTCAAGAACGACGTGCTGATGGCGGAGATCGCGGACCACGTCGTGCACTCGCCGTTCCTGCGGAGCTGCAACGCCCGCAACCTCGCGAACCTCTCGTGGTCGTTCGCCACCCTCGGGCGCCGCCAGGCGGTGATGATGGACCGCGTGGCGGAGCGCGCGCTGCAGCTCCTGCGCTCCTTCCGGCCCGACGACCTCGCGACCACCGCCTGGGCCTTCGCGACCGTGTCCGTCCGGCACGACGCCCTCATGGCCGCCATCGCCGCGCGGATGGAGCAGCCGGCGTTCGCCGCGCGCATGGGCCCCCGGGACGTCGCGGTGGCGGCGTGGGCCTTCGCCGCGCTCGGCGTCCCGCGCCCGGCACTGCTGGACGCGCTCGCGGCGCGGGCCTGCGAGCCCGGCGTCGCGGGCGCGCTCGGGCCGCGGGACGTAGCCCGGCTGGCGTGGGCGTACCCGACGCTGGGGGTGCACAACGACGCGCTCGCGGCGGTGCTCGCGGCGCGCGCGGCCGACGAGGGGGCGGCGGCGACCGCCGCCGTCCCGGCGCTGGCGCACACCGTGTGGGGCCTGGCGGCGCTGGGGGTGCGGGACGCGGCGCTGGGCGACGCGCTGGCGGCGCCCTTCCTCGCCCCCGACGCGCTCGCGGCGTGCCCGGCGGCGGAGCTGGTCTCCGCGGCCTGGGGCTTCGCGGTGCTCGGGACGCGCAGCGAGGCCCTGACGCAGAGCCTCGCAGGGGCGCTGCTGCGGGACGGGCTCCTGGCGCACCTGGCGGCCGCGGACCTCGTGCGGCTGGCGTGGGCGCTCGCGACGGCCCGGGTCGCGCACGAGCAGCTGCTGGGCGGCATCGCGCAGCAGCTGCTGCACGGGGGCCGCCTCAAAGACCTGGACGCCGGGGGCATCGCGGACGGCGTGTGGGCGTTCGCGACCCTCGGCCTCTCGTACGTGGAGCTCCGGGAGGGGCTGGCGCAGCAGGTGCTGTGCTGCCTCACGGGGCGTTGGGGATGTGTGTGTGTGTGTGTGTGCGCGCGCGCGCTGGGGAAGGGGCAGGGGACCTTCTGGTCGTATGTCTCTTGTGCACATTGCGCACTCTTCGGCCGGCCGGAAGACGTCCAGGGCCGCCCTGCAGCTCCGGAGGAGGTTGCTCCAGCCGCTTTTCTTGCTTCGTTCTTGTTTTCGCGGTTCTCAACGCGCGCGCGCGCGCGTGTGTGTGTGTGTGTGTGCGCACGGACCGTGCGGGTGCGGCCAAGGGATCAGGGGCCGGTGCGCGACCACCGCCCGGCCTGAGGGCTCCCGTACCGACGGGGCTCGGGGCCCCCGCCGCGAAGGCCCCGTTGCTCTCCCATGTCCCTCTCCCTCTCCCCCCCCCCCCCCGGACCACTCCCACATCCCGCATCCATGTCCCATGCCCAACCATCGGCGCTGGCCGAAAAATCGGCAAATGTTGGCCAGTCCCGAAATTCCCATTTCTCAAGTCGGCTGCTTTGTCTGGCAGAATTCATCAAAGGAACTTGAAGGAGAAGTGGCGATGAATGAGAAAAATGGGGTTGGGAAAAATGGGAAATTTGTCCCAAATTGTCCCACTTTTCTCCGGTTTTCCTCCCGTTTCCTAACCCCCCCCCCTTTTGTCCCCCCCTCCTTTGTCCAAGCAACACCTACGTCCAAGCAGCACCAGGCGTTGGTTCCGTCAGGTTTTGCACCGTTGATTTTGGCGGTGCGTTTTTCAATTCGTTCTACGGTGTGCCATGTGTGCTGCCTGATGCCTTGGTTTTGAGATGCACGATGTTCGTATTTTGTGTGAAGGCGGCTCTGTTGGCCAAGAGGGCATTTGTAGCATGTTTTGCCTCTTGGGTTTCAGAGTAGCACATCATGTGTTGGATAAAGCCCGGTTGGCCGTTGTACTACACACGGTCCACCGGTGCAGAAAGTGGCAGTGTTGTCGTTGGTCCCTCTCCGAGAGGTGCAGATTATTTGGCAATTGAATATGAACAAAATGGGAAGACTTCAACACATGACTTTGCATCATTGGAGAAGAACCGTTGCACATCCGTTCAACCCCCCCCCCCCCATCACCATCACCTGCCCCAACGTCACCTTCCCCGAGGTCACCACCTGCATACATGAAAGCAAGCCCCGCAACGAACCCCCACCCTCTGGAAAGCGGCTGCCACCTGCCCCCCAACAAATGAGTGTTTTGTTGCATATGTCAACCCTTTGCCTGTGTACCACCATCTCCGCTTCAAACCCCCCGAGGACGGTCTACACGTGTATCACGCAAGTTGCGGCGCGTAAGCCACACCCTTGTCCAGGCAACACTGGGTATTGGTTCCGTCAATTTCCGGTCATTTACCATTGCTTGGACAAGGGAGGGGGGGGTACCAATTTCACACATTTTTTCTACACTCCCCACAATGTATTTTTGGCAATTTCCCACAATTCCCCCAAATCCCCCATTCCCCCCATTTCCCTCCATGTCCCCCCATTTCCCCCACCCCCCCCCCCCCCATTTTCCCATTTTTCCCATTTTCCTTCACCTCTGCAGTTGGCTAATTCGGCTGCGGCCAACGCCGATGCCTGCATGCCTTCGTGATACTTCCCCATTCCCCCCGTCGTCTTTCTGGAAGAGTGGCTTTCGGAAACAACGCCGGAGAAGACAGCGGCCGGAGACTCCGGTGGTCTACAAGTGGCCAGAGGCCCCGGGGCTGACATGTCCAAGGCCCCTCCTCCTCCAACCCCCTGACCCCCCCCCCCCACACACTATCTTGGGATGGCCAACCCCTGTCCCCTGCGTCCCCCTCCGGCCGCCGGGGGCTACTGCACGTGTTTACCGGTGCTTAGGGGAATGGGTGGAAGTTGTGGGAACTGGGGCCGCTTTGTTGAGGCAGTGTCAACAATGCCCCTTTTGGACAGGCCCAGGGACCAGGAGAAGGGGCGATCGCCGGGGAAATGGAGGGGGGATGGGGGGGGGGGCTGACCACGCATTGACACCCCCCCCCCCTCTGTGGCTTGTGATCACCGCCCCCCACCCCTCCGCCGCCCTACCGTCGCACTTACATGTAGCCTCATGCGTCGCGCATACCGATGCAGTGGTGATTGCACTGACGCCTCTTAGCGCACCGGTGCATTGGGATTGATCTCGGTCGCTTGCATGCAGTGTTTGCTCTTCAGCTTAGTGGCATGGGTTTAGGGCCCAGTGTAATGGAACGATATTAACACAGGGACGACGACATCAGCAGCAACAACAACAACAACAACAACAACAACAACAACAACAAC